>CAUZXS010001675.1:32500-52500 GCA_963585895.1 Sepioteuthis lessoniana | reverse complement strand
CTGAATCATCATCAGGACCACGAGGGGTGATATTAATAATTTTAAGTTAACGATGGATGTTTAGAAATGTGAAATACAAAAACCTAGGGGAAAAATATGTATCGTAAGAAAAAGTTGGCCGTTTAAACTGGCGAATCAGCGTTTGATGTTTAAATTACGTCATTTGGACTTATTAGGAATATTGTATAGAATTTATGTACGGTCGTTTAACGAGAAAGTTTTCGAGTCAGAAGGAAGAAAAGAAAGAAAGAACAAAAAGAAAAAGAAAAAGCATGGAAATTATGAGATATACGGAAAATATTAACTAAGGATGGAATATATTGTAGCTATTTAAAATGTGTTTGCTCAAGTAAGGAGAAATATTATAAAAGCCAGGACGAGTATTTAGGGAATTAAGGAATGAGATAGCGGCAGCTTCGAAAATTCGTGTTAAGATTTTTATTATGGATGTAAGTAAGCATCTTAGCAGAGTTGAAGTCAATGTTATGATTATGTTGAGAAATGTGTAGGAATAATGCGTTGTTTGAGTTGCCAATTCTTTTGTATTTTTTGTGCTTAAATGTCATCTTTTTTTACTTAAATGTCATCAAATACAGGTCATTATATATAATCACACACAATCACACACACACACACACATATATAGATATTTATCGCCGCCTCCCACTAGACAGGACCTGACACAAAGTCAATGATTAGAGTGGGGATTTAGAGGAGGGGAGGGCACGAGCCAAGACTCGAACCCTGCTGGTCTGCGCTGCTCAACCACCCACTAACATATATATATATATATATATATATATATGCATATATATATGTGTGTGTGCGTTTGTGTGTATGTTTCCAGGCATGTTTGACTTATTTTCAAGACAAATTGGTGCGTCCACCCACTTAAAATGGTACATTATAACGGTCTTCATTTCCATCCGATTCAGACTTAGTCTATATTCAATTAATCTTACTCCTGGAACATTGGCGAACACTTTAACCAATGAACAGGTATAGGTGAAATAGTACTACTACAGTTCTTCCACCTGGCTTCGGCATTAAATAACCCACGAAGGTGGATATACCATTAAAGTAATCTAAGTTGACTTATAAATGTTATCTGTTTTTGTTTCTTGAGTTTTTATTCTTTGACTTGGTTAAATTTTAATTCTATACATTTTTGTGTGATTCTAGAAAGGTGGTATTTTAAATGGCATTAGTTTTAACTAAAAAGAAAAAAAAATCTTTGCATATCTTAGACAAACAATAATATATGTTAATTGTGTTGCACAATATACAAATATATCGATTTAGAAGGGATGGATAAAGGGGTTTATGACTTTCAGGAGGGTATTCATCATTCTGCCTGTAAAATCTATCGGAAAGAGAAACGATCTGTGTTAAGAACTTTAAAATGACTTTTGACCACGCTATTTTCAATAAAATATAACAGACATAGTCATGATGTATGAAGTGAATTATATAATCCCACTTTCATGAAAATCACAAGAATATTTCTTTTCAAAAATTAACACTGATTTTGAAATTTCTGCTTTTTTTTTTTCTCGTAACTTTAATTTGAATGATATTTTTAGTTAATTTAGGGTAGCTAATCTATAAAAATTAACACCCTTTTCAGCATAGGTCAAGTTTTTGCCCTTAGATAGAATTTTAATCATATTGATTTTCTCAAAGCTGGAATTTTAAGTAGCCTCAGTTTTAACTCGTATATATATATATATATATATATATATATATATATATATATATATATATATATATATATATATTTCTTTAAGATAAAACAAAAACCGGTCACATTAGAATTATAAATTTATTTTCATCCTGTTATGGGTTTTTGATATAAATCAATAACACTAAAAAAATTAACTGGACTTCTTCAGATCTTATGGATAAAAAAAAAAACTATATATATATATGTGTGTGTGTGTGTGTGTTTCAGAATGACCATTACATATTTTCATTGTACTGTGTCGTTGAGAAATACCTTCCACATTTTAAACTGTCACCTATATTATGCAAATGAACTTAGGCAAGCGGTAATGGTAGCTCCATCTAGCTAGCGTCTTACCATTTTTTTCTTCAGATACGATCCGTTACGATTATGATTTGAACCGGTGCAGACCATGTGTTTGCTGTTGAAACGATTTTAAAGACTGATAAATCTGTTATTGCTACATAGATAACTTTTCGTGATCATTTCATGTTATTTCGGAATTATGCCGTCCTGGATAAATAATCAATAATCAATAATCAATACTGCGATTGGTTGAAAATTCTTTTCGGAATAGCAACATTTGGCTTCGTTAGTTTAATAGATATCATTACAAACTTGTTATTCAATAGGAATGAATTATTTAATGTTATTATCAAAATTTGCCAGTAACTATTAGTAGTTATTTGCTCCTCTTGTATATACAATTGAAACAGGGTGACCCCCCCCCAAAAAAAAAAAAACAGAACCCATATATTTTTGACTGAAATTCATAAATTTAATTCAAGCCTTTTCTTTTTTTTCAGGATATGAAGTAGATTCTGTGCATGAAAAATTAGGACCATAGTATTCACCAACATGTCCAGAAGTTCGAGTGTACAAAATTATAATAATTTTTTTTTGTAGAACTAATAAAAAGGTTTATGGGTTCTGTTTTTTTGTTTTTTTGTGTTTTTTTTGGTTACCATGTACAAACTAATGACTATACCATTTATTAGAACTACAAGATAGAAACAAAGTTAGCCGCTGGAAATATCTGTTGAATAAAACAATGTGGGATTATCCAAAATGTGAATGTTAGTCTTAGAAATGTGCCAATCTTTCTGAGATCCTTGGAAATTTCAAGGCCCATTTTGCTGTGGCTGTGACAATACTACTGCACGGATGCACCGCATGGACGTTAACAAAACGCACAGAGAAAAAGCTAAATGGGAACTACACAAAAATGTTACGAGCTATCTTGAATATATCCTGGAAGCAACACCTCACAAAACAACAGTTGTAAAGCCACTTACATCCCATCTTAAAAACTATCTAAGTAAGAAGAAACAAGACATTCGAGACAATTCGGGAAAAGCTAGGAAGAACTCGAAAGTGACGTTCTCCTCATGACCTCAACACATGGACATGTCAGAGTTGGCTGAACAGATATATGTGGAAGAAGAATGTAGTTTGGGAGAACTTCCGGATGCGATGGATGATAAAGACGGATGGAGAGAAAGATTTAGAGAAAACAGTGTAGTCAGCGACTCTTGATGATGATGATGATGATAATGATTTTTACACTTGGTAATGATGATGATGATGACTTTGACGCTTGATGATGATGATGATGGGGAATTTTACACTTGGTAATGATGATGATGATGATGATGACTTTGACACTTGATGATGATGATGATGAAATTTATACTTGGTAATGATGATGATGATTATTTTGACGCTTGATGATGATGATGATGATGGTGAATTTTACACTTGGTAATGATGATGATGATGATGATGATTTTGACTCTGAGTGCAATGGTTATCATCCAAAGGAAATGGAATTGGTGACATGATTTCAAATCTTAAATGAAGTTATTTGCATTTCCCATTGCACTAATGCCCTTAGAAAAGGTATACATCCAATTATTTTCCCTCCATCAAAGGGTGAACAGTATAACAGACTGGGCTCTTTGACCTTTGAATGGCAACCGGGCTAAGCAAAAGAAAACTCTGATTCAAATCTATTAAACACCGTTAGAAATCGACCTTGGGTCACTTCTTGCGTTTGCGGAAGTTTATATATATATATATATATACGAGGGGTACACAATAAGTTTCCAGACTTTTTTCGTATGGGCACTTTTATTGATAGTACACACATGAAACTATTCTCCCCTTCGAAGTAATCTCCTCCGGCTGCAATGCACTTGTTGTACCGCTACAACAACTTCTGGAAGACCCCATCGAAGTCCTTTTGTATGAGCGTGTCAATGACCTTCACCACAGCCTCTTTCATCTCCTCAATTGTCTCATAACGACAGCCTCTGAGCTTAGGGAATAGCCAAAAGTCACAGGGAGCAAGGTCTCGACTATAGGGAGGCTGAGGAACTGTCTTGATGCCCATCTTGGTCAAATAGTCAGTGACAAGGATGGAGTTGTCGACTGGTGTATTGTCGTGGTGGAAATGCTACTGACCCGATTTGAAGAGTGCTGACCACTTCCGACGGAATCTCTCCCTGAACTCCCTTAAAACCTCAACATAGTAACCCTAACCGTTTGGCCAATCAACTCTGGTGCATTGACTTCCTTACTCCTCCCACACCTCTCATCATCCCTCACAGACTCCTTGCCTTCCTTGAATCTCTTATGCCACTCAAAAACTGATGCTTGATTCATGGAAGATGCTCCAAAAGCAATCTGAAGCATTCCATACGTTTCTGTGGCATTTTTCCCAAGTTTAAAACAGAATTTTATTGTATATCGTTCTGCTAAAGTGTCCTCACGTCCAGATTGCATTTTTGAAACTCACTGGCTGTGACAATCCGGATTTAGTAAGGTGTATTCCAATTCTTGCTGTAGTTGTTTATTTGAACCTGAAATCATAAAAATGGGTCAGTTATCTCATAAGATGTATAGCAATAACATACTGAATTTTCAAGAGTCTACGACAATTTTAGATGCCCACACGAAAAAAGTCTGGAAACTTATCGTATTGTCACGTGGTGTCCCATTGAGAGTAAGGAAGTAAGATTTAATTTCCCTTTCCCGTCTGTGTTTCAACTAACTGCTTTGTGACTGACCGCTGAGGCAGTTAGAAATCGAGGTCAAGCAATCTGCACTCCATAACCCCAAGTTGGTCGGATAGAGAAGGGGATAAAGAGGTCAGGATAGTAGCCCGAATGAATCGCATGACAGGGTGCGGAAGAAGAAAGAGGACAAATGATTGTCCAGAAACTTAAAGCCGGAGGTATTGCCCTTTTCATCAGAGTAAATAGGGAAAAAGAATTTCAGTTTTCAGGACTCTCGGACAAGAAGTTAACTGATGCCTTCCCGCTAAATTCTACAGAACACCGCTTGCCCGTAAAAGAAAATACTCTCAGAAGAAACCCGTCGAAAAAGCTAAGTAAACCTTAAAACCGTTTTCTCTATCCACCCTTCCTAAGTATTGCAAATAGATGCCCTCTCTCTCAATTTAAAGAAAGAAGCATATAAAGAATTATATGCATGAAGAAAAGAAGAGAAATAGAATGAAAAGATTCCTTTCATAAACTTTAAACATATAAATGGACTTTGCTACCTTTTCAAGGTCCAAGAGTAAAGACAGAAAAAGAGAGAAAAGAAAAAGAGAAACATTTGTGTTTAAGTCTGTCTGCTGGTCGACACCTTAAATATTTGTTTGATCTGCACGTATTAAAAACCTTGTTATATTTTAAATGTCCCCTCGTGTCGAGATTTGTTCGTTGTGTTGTTTGCCTATCGAGTTTCCTTCTTTTGCATATTCCTTTTCAGCTCTAGTCGTTTCAATTTACTCTCGCTAAATGTCCTATTCGCCTTTAAAAACATTACACGGGAAATTGGAATTGTCGACTACGGTAAATGATAACATTTTATCTCAACCTAGAGGCCCATGCCTCCCTTTATCCTAGGGGATAGGAAGACGAAGTGGTCAGGTGTGTGTGTGTAACGTGAAAAATGGAAAACCCTTGCCAACGGCAGTCAGTCTAGCACCAAATTAAGCCCCACATCATCTGCCAGTTCCCATGTGCCCGAAGAAGGAATCTTACCTTGGACTTATTTTGCGAGGGATCAAGTGCCAGACTGCCCCGACTTCACACGTGCGTAAAATAAACTCCCGTCCTGGGATAAATATTTTAGGCACCGTCACAGTATGCACATCGTATATATATCATCATAATCACGCCTGCCGATGACAGCATTGTCTTCTTTGAGTCTTTCTCTCCCTCTTTCTCTCCCTGCCCCTCCCTATCTCTCTCTCTCTCTCTCTCTCTCTCTCTCTCTCTCTCTCATTCTCGCCATCTGTCCTTATCGGCTATTGTTTTTTCTAAGTCATCAAGGCAGCAGCCATTCTCAACATGAAGCTGATGAATGTGTTTTTGCTGGATGGTCAATACTGGTATGTCCATATGTAGGAGTCCATAGTAGAACATTACTCATGAGTTCGTCTTTCCTTCTTTAACTGCATCCTTCATATCTTGTTCGTCTTTCTTAGATGTTTTGTGAGATGGGTGGTAAGTGGCCATGGAGGTGTTGTTCTGTGGCGTGCTACTTCCATGGTGTTTAAAACAGAACGCAGAATTATTTTTAGTTCCTATCTAGCTTTTTCTCTAACGCTTTGCTGGAGTCCAAGTAGTGCAACCCTACTGTAGTACTTACACGGCTACTGCTTGGAAGAATTCCCGTTTTATTTTATCAAAGAGATCAAATCAGATGTCCAAATATTCCATAACCGATCATTTCATCTATCTTGGTAGCAATATCTCATCAACTGAGAGAGATTCTACGTACGCAGAGATAAAGCATAGAAGATATTGACAGGTTATCGACCATATATGTTAGTAAAGTTTGCGACCATAGTTGAGGGCGATCCGAAGGCACCTTGTCAATAGCTGCTATACCAACGAGAAGGGGAGGGCGCTACCCTTTTCCCTAGATTGCTCCACTTTTTCAGTATCTTATAATGCTGAGTGTTAACCAATGTGGCATCAAGTACCATTTTTTGAGTCGTCGGTATGGCTCGACCTGGGATTGAACTCTGGTCTCCCTGGCCTTTAGCGAACACTCTACTTACTAATGTTTAACTAAATATGACAGACAATTGGTGTTTACCTACTTTATCTTTGATCCGTTTAAGTGATCGTATGAGTCTTTTCACTCTTGGATAGAATGAATTTGGAATGACGTGTTTTCCCCAGCACTCTCGGTTCCAATTAAAGGTGCCCGTGGTGTAATGGTTAGCGTCGCAGGATATGGACACGGCGACACGAGTTCAAATCCTGGACCTGACTGATTGCATTTCACATAGCACTAATACCCTTGGGAAAGGTATGAATCCAATTATTCTCCCTCCAACTATGGGTAAATAGTAGGGCAGACTAGGTTCTTCAGCCTTGGTGAGGCAACTAGTCTAGGAGAAGGAAAACTCTGAATTCAAACCTGTTAAACTCCGCTTAAAAATTGACATTGTGTCATATCCTGCCCGAGCGGAGGGGTTGGTAAATATGATTACAGCCATCTTCGGGGTAACGATTTATGAACTGATAAACGCAACAACGAGTCATATATATTGGTTTGTTGGTTTGGTTTGGTTTGGTTTGATGGCATATCAACATTTATTTGTTATTTAACGCCAAATCCATTTTTATGTAAATAATCAGCTCTATTTAAAACAATTCGGTTTAGCAGGAGTACACAGTTTAATTGTGAAAAACATTTCTATTTCAAACTATTCAGTTATATGTAAAACAATTCAGTTTAGGGAACGTACAGTTTCAGTGTCAAAAATAGTTCAATTTAAAACAATTCAGTTTAGCAAAAGCACAGAGTTTTAAATGTAAGTACAGTTTAATTGTAAAAAAAACATTTTTATTTCGAGCAATTCAGTTTAGTCAAGTAATTCTACTTCAGCTAATTCAGTTTTGTAAAAGTACAGATTTTGTTTACACACAGTTATATGTCAGAACAGTTCTATGTTAAACAATTTAGTTTAGAGTAAATACAGTTTCAATGTCAAAAAACAGTTGCAGTTATATGTAACAATTCAGTTAAGTGTAAATACAGTTTTAATGTCGAAAAAACAGTTCTATTTAAATCAATTCAGTTAAGCACAAGCATGCAGTTCAAATGTGAGTACGGTTTAATTGTCAAAACATTTCTATTTCAAGCTATTCAGTTTACTCAAACAATTCAATTCAGCATAAGTATGCCGCTAGTTCTATTTAACCCATAGATAGGACACTATCAGGTGCTCCTACTTTGGGCCAGAGTGGACCTGGGAGCAATGGCAATGAAGGGGTACTCCACATTCCCCAAAGCTTCAGCACTGCTGGAACCTCACCATCAGATTGTTTAGTGTCATATCAGGACACTCGTTAGGGGGGTCTTACCCCTCTGCAGAGATGCAGTCAGTGTATTTTACAGCCCCAGCCGACTGGGCAATCATATATATTAAAAAAAAAAAAGTCGGAAGAAGAAGTGGAACGAAAATTTGTATTAGTAAGAAAAGTTGGTGACTGTAATTGAGGGCGACCCGAAAGCTCCCTTTTTAATAGCTACTACACCAATGTGTCAGGGAGGATGCTACTCCTTTCCCTGTCTTGCTCCACTTTACCTCCGATCCGTACTTTAATAATGCTGAATGTTAAGCAAGGCGGAATCAAGGACCATTTTTTGAGTCTTCGGTATGGCTCAACCTGGGATTGAACCCCGCTCTCTCGGGCCATTGTCGAACACTCTACTCACTAGACCAATTTATAACCATAATGGCAATGACTCATATAATAGAAATAGACTATTTACAATTACTACATCAGAGCTAAGCGATAAAAAAATATAATTGGAGGAAAGAAAGACAAGTCAGAAATGAAAATATATTGGCAATTATTCTACAAGAGAATTCAGAATCGGTAAGACTATTTCATCTTTTAGAAATACGAGGTAAAAACTTATAAAAGCTTACCTATTTGGCCACCTTATAGTAACACCTGGATATCAACCGATCAATAAGTTTCTTCAAACAAATAGACCTTCCCGTGGCACCCCATTCGGTTATGGCTGTAAAATACGCTGACAGACCCCGCAACCCAAATTAATGTTCTGGATATGACACTAAACCACGTGATGTTGAGGCTCCAGTTCTGGAGAGTCGGGAAATGTAGTGTACTCCTTTACTGTCATTACTCCCAGGTCCACTTTGACTTGGAGTGGTAGTACCTATTAAGGTTCCACCTATGGGTCAAATACAATTGTTTTATTATTTACTATACTTTAAACATTTATAATAAATAGAATTATTTGAGTTAAATACATATACTTGAAGCCATACAACGAAGTGCAAATAAAACTGTTAGTGTTAGCTTGTAATACTTGAAACTATTTAACTCTGTGCAAATAAAACTATTAGTTTTAGATAGCAATACTTGAAAACATTTAACCGTGAATAAATAAAACTATCAGAGCTTGATTATCAGTACTTGAATCTATTAAAATATTTCCAAACAAATGAGCTCTGGCGCGTTTGAAAAATATATTATTTGTTAGCTGTTTGTTTACAAATGAAGCGTATTTGATATATATGTATATACCAGATTTGGCATTATGTAATATAATGGCCGAGGGATTTCGTTTTATATATCTTGCCTTTGGGTTTAGTTAGGCAGAGAACCTTTCGGCTCAGTGCATGGGTTAGTTAGGTGCAAACATGAGCGCAGGTGTTCACACGCGCGCGCGGAGTGGACGTGTAATTCAGAGATGTCACAGTAAAAATCCCAGATAGAGGATATGACCAGGGATGTGAGTGACGTCTCGCACCGGAAGTGTGGGCTGAGATTTGAGAAAAGTCAGTTAGTTGAGTTTTACCGTCGGAAGAAGAGGGTTCTTTCGCTTGCTTGCCGAAGCCTGGCGGCAGGTGTCACACATGGTTTGGGGCAGATGGAAAAGTCAGCATAGAAAGATGGTATCTCTCTCCTTATGTCGGAAAACCTTTTAACTTAAAGGTAAAAAAAAGTTTCTTACTTGAACTAAGAAGTCGTAAGTGTTTTTTTGTGTTTCGGGATTCCTATGTTCGTTATGAACATTCTATGTACATTTCACATATTCGTATCACGGGTATGTTACAATTATATAACCGACAAGGATTTCTTGGCTGTGAAACACAACAAACCAACAAAACGACAAACCAACCTTCCTGTTTTTTATTCTGTATGACTTGATATCATAACATTGAACTTACCAGTAAGCAGTAGAAGTAATTTGTCCCTCTGGTACACATATCTATAAATAATGGCAAAATAATTTTCACAATTGGAAAGTTCATCATCATCTTGTCGTGTCATCAGCACGGATATCCCTGACCCTCTCTCGCCACCTCTCCCTATCGTACATCGTATCCGGCAGGTCCTCAGGGCTACACCTTTTATCCTCGCAGAGCTGCTGCATGTAGGTACGAGCCGGTCGCCCTGCTTTTGCTCGACCATGTGAAGGAGTCCATCGGAGTACATCACTTATGAGCTCGTCCCTACTTCTCCAGCAGTGTCCTGTATGTCTGGTTCGTCTAACTTGAATAGTTTTCGTGATGGGTGGTAGGTGGCCGTACAGCTGCTTTGTGGGGTGTAGCCTCCAAGACCTGTTCAATATTGCTCGCAGCATTTTGTGTAGTTACCGTCAAGCTTTTTCTCCATCCATTTACTTAGCGTCCATCTAGTGCATCCATATAGCAGTATTGACACGAATGCTGCTTGGAAGAAACTGCGTTTCATTCTATCGGTCAGGTCTGACTTCCATATGACAGATAGACTATTGATAGCTGTCCATACCTTTGTAAGTCACGTGTCGATGTCTGTCTCGGTCGATGAGATACTGCTTCATAGGTACGTGAACTTGTCTACTAGTTTCAGAAAGCTACCGTTTAGTGTAGAAATGTCGCCTGTTTGATTAAAGTACATATATTCGGTTTTGCGTGCATTGACATGGAGGCCAATGCCTGTGGCAGCTCGTTCCAGACTTTTCCAAAGTAGTTTGTATTGTTTAAAAGATTAGCTGAATCTTTCATTTGGAATTTAGTGTAGATGTTTTTAAAAGATTTAAAATGGCTGTTTCATCAGCAGAGAATCTTAGTGTCAACTAAGTTCAGTTGAAATCTTAACTTTCATTGGACGAGTTAAATTTCGGTGACTGAAATTTTATGGGTTAAAAGTTAGATTGTAAGTTTGAATTTTGTTCGCTGTTACCACTCAAATTACGGTGACTCACTTTTCCATCAATTACCAAAACCCTACCGACTGACGTAAGAAGTCGTTGATATACGAGGTGCATACAATAAGTTTCCAGACTTTTTTCGTATGGGCATTTAAAATTGTCGTAGACTCTTTCTAATTCAGTATGTTATTGCTATACATTTTATGAGATGACTGACCAATTTTTATGATTTCAGGTTCAAATGAACAGCTACAGCAGCAATTGGAATACACCCTACTAAATCCTGATTGTCACAGCTGCTGAATTTCAAAAATGCAATCTGACACTTTAGAAGAACGATATGCAATGCAATTCTGTTTTAAACTTGGAAAAATGCCATAGAAACGTATGGAATGCTTCAGACTGCTTTTGGAGAATCTTCCATGAATCAAGCATCAGTTTTTGGGTGTCATAAGAGATTCAAGCAAGGCAGGGAGTCTGTGAGGGATGATGAGAAGTGTGGGGGAAGTAAGGAAGTCAATACACCAGAGTTGATTGGCCAAACGGTTTGGGTTACTATGTTGAGGTTTTAAGGGAGTTAAGGAAGAGATTCCGTCGGAAGTGGTCAGCACTCTTCAAATCGGGTCAGTAGCATTTCCACCACGACAATACACTAGTCGACAACTCCATCCTTGTCACAGACTATTTGACTAAGATGGGCATCAAGACAGTTCCTGAGCCTCCCAATAGTCGAGACGTTGCTCCCTGTGACTTTTGGTTATTCCCTAAGCTCAGAGGCTGTCGTTATGAGACAATTGAGGAGATGAAAGAGGCTTTGACGAAGGTCATTGACACGCTCACACAAGAGGACTTTCATGGGGTCTTCCAGAAGTTGTTGGAACGGTACAACAAGTGCATTGCAGCCGAAGGAGATTACTTCGAAGGGGAGAAGAGTTTCATGTGTGTACTATCTATAAAATTGCCAATACGAAAAAAGTCTGGAAACTTATCGTATTCACCTCGTATATGAAATAAATAAATATTGTCCACAAAAAATGATGTTTTTTTTTTCTTAGTAAAGAACATAAAAAAAAGAAGAATGTGTCGGTTGAACACCATTGCAGCCAGAAGCAACAACCGGCCAAGAGAGAGACTTAAAGACCGACTGATAAGATGCCATATATCATTTGGACAAGTTACAACTGTCACATTTATCAGAACATCGATGTAAAATAAAAAAGGCTAAGATGAAAGAAACACAAAATCTTTCATAGAACCTTCGTTGTAAATATAAGTAAATGTAGTTTTTTAATACTTTACGTTTAAATCAACTTTAACATAATATTGTAAATGAAGAAAAAAAATATTCTTATTGATCAGCATAATAACAATTGGAAATTTTCCGCCATCTGCACTGCTAATTGATCGTAATAATGAATTCAAGTGAGCTCATTAAGAGTCGGAATAAAAGGACACTAAATACATTAAGAGTATTTGATTAGGTTTCCCCTTTTAACACTTCAATGCCCAACCACCACCAACAGGAGAGGGCGATCTGGTTAGGATTTACTCTTTCATTTCTGCTTCACTGCATAGAATAACAGTTTTTCTATCGGGTGATTTAACTATCATCTCTTTATAGTTTGACAAATTCTCTCTCTCTTTCTCTTTCTCTCTCTCTCTCTCCCTATCTATCTATCTATCTATCTATCTATCTATCTATCTATCTATCTATCTATGTCTCAGTGTATATTTGTCATATCTTTCTCTCTCTCTTTCTCTTTCTCTTTCTCTCTCTCCCCCTATCTATCTATCTATCTATCTATCTATGTCACAATCTACGTCTCTGTGTATATTTCTGTCATATCTCTCGCTCTCTCACTTTCTCTCTCTCCCCCTCCCTATCTGTCTATCTATCTATCTATCTATCTATCTATGTCTCAGTGTATATTTCTGCTATATCTTTCTTTCTCTCTTTCTCTCTCTCTCTCTCTCTTTCTATCTCTCTATCTTTCTATCACGGTCACTCTCTACGTCTCTGTGTATATTTCTGTCATCTCTCTCTCTCTCTCCCTCTCTCTCTCTCTCTCTATCTATCTATCTATCTCTGTCGCTGTCTATGTCTCTATATTTCTGTCATATCTTTCTCTCTCTTTCTCTTTCTCTCTCTCTCTCTCTCTCTATCTTTATCTCTGTCACTATCTACGTCTCTGTGTATATGTCTATATCTTTCTCACTCTCTTTCTCTCCCTCTCTCTCTCTCCCTCTTTCTATCTCTGTCACTATCTACGTCTCTATATTTCTGTCATATCTTTCTCTCTCTTTCCCTCTCTCTTTCTTTCTCTCTCTCGATCTCTCTCTCTATCTGTCTATGTCACTATCTGCGTCTCTGTGTATATGTCTGTTATATCTTTCTCTCTCTCTCTCTCTCTCTCTCTCTCTCTCTCTCTCTCTCAGTCTCTATCTATCTGTCTTTGTTTTAGTTTCAGTCGCTCACACTCTCTCTATATGTACATCGTGCAACAGAAATACCTACCACATTTTAAACTGTCATCTTTGAACTACAAGCGGAATAATAAACAAGTGCTAATGGTAGGTCCACCAAGCTAATGTCTTACCATTCTTTTTGTTTTGATCCAATCAGTTAGAATCAACACTTAGACCCTGTGTTTTTTGCTTTTGAAACGTTTTTTTTTAGACTAGTGGATATGTAATTGCTACACAGAAAGCTTTTCGTACTCATTTTCATGTTACGTCGGAATGATGCTATTCCAGATAGAAAATGGTTACTGTTATGGGTTGAAAATTTCAAAACCACTGGTTCATCGATTAAAAGAAAGACACCTGGAAAAATTATAGGATGCTTATAGGCGAAAAAGTAGCAAAAATATCGCTAAACATGACTTTTAGCGTTTTTGTCAATCTTTAAAAACACGGCCGGATTAAGCCTTGATCAGAAATAATTATAGTTGAAAAAAAAAAAAAAAAAAAGCACTAAAATAAAAACAAAATATAACATTAGTTAGATGAAGCTGCTATTATCACTTGGCTAAGTTCTTTGGCACCACACAGGTGACTGTTAATATTATGGGATGTATTTCTGTTGTATCCTCTTTACATAATCTTTTGGTGAATATTTAATTATCTATCAATCCAAAGAAAGAATGCCCAAGACGTAGTGGTTAACGTGCTAGACTGTGGCCTCCAAGTAAGCCATTTCGAACCCCAGTTATTCTATTACGTCTAATATCCCAGGGGTATTTGTGAAGCCCCATATATTATCCAAGTTATAGTTTTTTAGTATCATAACAGTTCTTTTACAATGACAGTTCATTTAATGCCAAAGCCATTCTTGTATAAGAACTTTAGTGATACTAGTTGTCTAAATTTCTGAGACGAAGCTTGGTGGTTTTTATCATTAAGGGTTTTCGGACTATTGTCTTCATCTTTATTGTTATTTTCTCAAACTTTCGACCGGTATGTCCTCCGGCCTTCTTCCGGCCTTTGTTGAACTCGGTAACCTTCACGGAACTTCGAACTACGTCCTTTATTGAATCCACAGGGATCATCTATTCAGATTCTGTTTGCCATAACCGGGTACAAGTGTTAAGTATTCCTGTAGTTACTCGCCTGCAGTCAGGATTGAACCTGCAACCTCCAGATGATTGTCTCCTTTAAAGCTTAGAGGAACCAACGTCTATAACTGTTACATCATGTGTCCTGCTGGACAATTCAGAGTGAATTTTTGGGTCTAATAAACTTAATGATCTTACTTGACTAGAATTACTACTATTATGTATGATTTTTTACCTGTGCTCATATTCAGATTTTTCTCTTTTTTTTTTGTTTGACCAAATACAAATCTCTTCGTGGACCTTCTTACTTTAAGATTTTTCCTTATTATTTCTTTGGACCGACAATAGCCATCTTTATATATATATATATATATATATATATATATATATATATATATATATATATATATATATACCTGTAACGTAAATGAAAGAAAACTCAACATACAATTACCTTGCTATTATATATAAGAATGCTTGTTTATTTCTCCACAAGAATTTGTACGCATCTGAAGAAGCGAATTACAAATCGTTTAAATAAATTTATAATAGCAAGGTATATATATATATATATATATATATATATATATATATATATATATATATATATATATATAAACAAGTGAATAAAGAAAAAATAAAAAGCTGCCAGACCACCAATGTCAACAGCGGAGGCTTCAAAGTGAACCCAATGTGAGTATAGGTAATTGTAGATATGTATCAACGTGTTTATATTCTGTAATTATTTCCAACTTGTGTTTTCTTTTTACTGTCATGTCATAATACACATTTTTAACAGTTTCTCTTCAAAACTCTGAATTGCAATTGTTTTTTTTTTTTTACAGAAACTTTTGAAACTCATGACAATTTTTGTAAACTAATCTAGAGATCATTTTTTTAATCAAAAAGCAAGAAAGGAATTTCTCATCTATAACAGTATTTTCAGAAATACATTATAAAAATATTTCTTATAAATTAATTAATTAATTTTATTTGTTGTTTTTTTTTTACTAAGAAGTGGATATTTATCGAAATGGTCGTAATTTCTTTTTTTCTTGATGTGTTTGGTTTCTTTGTTTAACGGAACATTAACCTTCGTGGGTTATTTATTGCTTATGCCATCTTTGTAGAGATAAAATAGTTGTAAGATATAACCAATAGCTTGAAGGAATAAGAGGGTTCATGCCTTTCCATTGGTTATTAGTCCGAAAGTGAGCCTTATACGGCGATTGGAGTTACTAGGATACCACATCCCAGCATTCAAACCCCAATGCCATGTGAACTACCCTCCCCTATAAATTTGGGGTAGCAGAATACGTCGGGTACATTTCTGCATCTCTACAGAGTGGTAAGCTACCCGGATTGGGTAATAAAAATGTGTCTGATGGTGAGGATCCAATTGTGGAGTTTTAGGGAATGCGATGTACGTGTATGTCTTTATTGCCATTATTCCCAGGACCACTCTGAACTGAAGTGGTTGTACCTGTTAGGGTCAAATAGAACACTAACTATTTAACTGTGTGAAAACAAATGAGAGACGTTGATTAGAATTGTCTGAGTTTGATTTGAATACTTGAAACCATTTAACTGTGTCTAAACAAATGAGCTCTGGCTTATTTAAAATTTTACATATAACTATTCCTTTACAAACCATATATATATATATATATATATATATATATATATATGAACAGGATTTGGTATTAAGTAATCTACAAGGGTTGATTTGCACCCAACACAATATACCATACTATAACTTTTATCCACAAAACCATGGCGTACATATATGAAAATAAATCAATAAATATTAAAGGGACATAACTCTGCAGGTAGAAATGACACTCTCTTTTTTTATCCCTAACTCCATTGGTTCGGAGGTTAAATTTGTTGAAAAGTATTTAAGTACAATCTATGGGTCAAATAGTTTTATTAAAATGTTATCTGTTTTCGAGAGAATCTTGTGCAAAAGAAGACAAAATGTTCACAAGAACGCGATTCTCTGAACCTAATGACATAAAATAATCCGTGGCTTCTTGGCAAGTCGTTAAAATCAATCAAAACTTTTTGAAACAATGAAGTAAAGAATTTGTCCGATTTAATCACGTGACTTCTTTATTAATGAACCACGAAAAGCTTCTTTTTTTTTTCAACGAATGATGGGTTAAGATATTACGTTTCTCAACACCGGTTAGCATTTCATGTAAAAGACAAAGTATGAAAAACAGGAAATTTTAATAACTGAAAAAAAAAAATTTAATCTATTGAAAACTGATAATTCTATTACTATTTTCCTTCTTATCTTTTTTTTTTACAAATGAAAATTCTTTATTAAAATAGAATAAAGGAACGCCGCTATTGGTTTCTTTTTATTCCATATCACCCGACTATTAGGGAATATATTATAGAACATAAATTACTTATATAAGTAATAATTACTCCAGTTTTTTGATGAGTTTTAACAAGAAAAACTGGGCGATTTGTAAAAGTTGTCTATCTCTTAGTTGCAGAGGGTGTGGGTTAGTAACACAATCACGACAAATCTTTCCATTCCATACCCTTGAATGTCACTCTATCCCTATTTATCAATGAATGGCTGCAGAGTCATAAGAAATCTGCCAAAGTTTCACCGAAAGGAATCATCAGGGCATATTTGAATAAAGGTGAGTGGGAGCAAAGCATTTTATTAATTAAAAAATCACTTGAAAGAATAAAATTAGCATAAAATAAGAGAGAATTAAATAAATTTCATTGTATTTTCTAATTAAAAAAAAAAAATTAAAGATGATTTTATTCTTCCTATTCGTGTCTTGATGATCAGTTTAATTGAAACGAAGGTAATTTTGTTCTGGCACAGTACTCATTGATATTTCGTTCTATTTAGCGTATTGAACACTCTTACATTTAGCTTAAGGGATTCTGTCAGTGTTTGGCATTGTGGTATTGGTTGATTATTTTCAAGTAGAACATAATTTTTTAATGAAAAATTTCCCGATACCTGTTAGTGTAATATCTATCTACCTACCTATATATATATATATATATATATATATATATATATATATTCATATCTATTTATCTATATATCTTATATCTTTAAAAAATTTAATATTTAACATATATATATAATATTTTAATCTATCTATCTATCTATACATATATATATATATATATATGTGTGTGTGTGTGTGTATGTATGTATATATATTCATATCTATCTATATATCCCATATCTTTAAGAATGTTAATATCTTAACATATATATATATATATATATATATATATTTAATCTATCTATCTATCTATCTATCTATCTATCTATATATATATATATATATATATATATATATATATTCATATCTATCTATCTATCTATCTATCTATCACATATCTTTAAGAATGTTAATATCTTAACATATAAATGTATATATAATATCTTTATCTATCTATCTATCTATCTATCTATCTATCTCAGTCTGCTCATATTTTTTATAATGTTAAAGCTTTATTGGTTTCAACTTATAATTTGCTAAATGTATGTTCTGAATAAGCGTGAATACACACACACACACACACACACATATTTATGCCTGTGTGTGTATATATATATATATATATATATATATATATATATATATATATATATATATATATCAGTAAATGATAAAGAAAAGAAGCAGAAGGTACCCGCAAAAACAATTATTGACGCCGACTACGCCGATGAAATAGCGATACTGGCAAATACGCCCATCCAAGCCGAAACACTACTGCATAGTTTGGAACGAGCCGCCACAGGCATTGACCTCCATGTCAATGCACACAAAACAGAATATATGTGCTTTAATCAAGCGGGCGACATTTCCACACTAAAGGGAACCTCTCCGGAACTGGTAGACAAATTAACCTTCCTAGGAAGCAGTGTCTCATCAACCGAAAGAGACCTCGACACGCGGCAAACGAAGGCATGGACAGCTATCGATAAACTGTCGATCATATGGAAATCCGAACTGACCGATAAAATGAAACGCAGTTTCTTTCAGGCAGCGATCGTGTCGATACTGCTATATGGATGCACCACTTGGACGCTAACTAAACGGCTGGAGAAGAAGCTAGACGGCAATTACACAAGAATGTTGTGAGCGATATTGAATAAGTCCTGGCGGCAACACACCACAAAGCACCAACTATACGGCCACCTGCCTCCCGTCACGAAGACTGTCCAAGTTCGACGAATCAGACATACAGGACACTGCTGGAGAAGTAGGGACGAGCTCATAAGTGATATACTCCAATGGACCTCCACATATGGTCGGGCTAAAGCAGGACGACCAGCTAGTAACATACATACAGCAAATATGTGAGGATACGGGATGTAGCCCTGAAGACCTGCCAGAGGCGATGCACGATAGGGCGAAGTGGCGAGATAGGGTCAGGGATATCCATGTGAGCAGCACAAGATGATGATGATGATGATGATTAATATGTGATCAGCTAATCATACCTATTGGAAGTTAACAATTTTTTTCTATCGGATTGTCGATTTTATGAGACAGTCTTTTTCAGAAATAATTGGTCTTGAAAGAATCTTTGGTAAATGAGTTTTGGGAAGTCCGTAAATTTTAGGAATTATAATGTGACCATGAATTAATGAAGATTAGAATTTTTCTTGTAATTGAATCGAAAAGAATAGAATAGAACTTTTAATAGTTTGCAGTATTGATCTTTAATCTGGAACAGTATCATTCCAATGTTACCAGAAATGAGCCCGAAAAGCTCTCGGTTTAGTAATTACAGATTCACCTGTCTTAAAACCAATGTTTTAACAGCCAATGAACTGTATAGACCAGTCCAAGCCATACTCGTAACGGATCGTACCAGACAAAAAAAGATAAGACATTAGCTAGATGGAGCTACAATTAACACTTGCTTTGCACCACGCAGGTGACTGTTTAAAATTCATTCATTTATTTTATTTGTTTATTTTTACTTAGAAGTAGATCTTTGTAAAATTTCTATTGAAGCTCAGTTTCATCTTTTTGCTAAATAAATAAAAATTAAAAGAAAATAAAAAGAAATATAAAGAAAATAATAAAACGTCATTCAATTCTTTTTCCTGGTTTTCAATCCTTTTATCAATTCAATATTAATGTATTACTTACTTGTTTTGGTCTGATTTGATTTCCAAAGAGTGAAAGAACAGGGACCTATTTGTTATAGTATGTATAAGATTTGTAAAAATTTCTAAGATAGCATAACACAAAATGCCTATCACTCGAATCCCTTTTGCCGAATCGTCTTGAAACCCATTTCCCATTCATCACCGGAAAAATCTAGGTATGCCTTATCATAGTAAAGTTTAAACTAAAACCTTCAATTTTCCCTTAACATAGTTAAAGACAAAATTTAGTTCTATAATATATATCATTACAATATTAAAAGGTTACAATGTCTACTGAAAGAGTACTCGTTACCTATTTGCTTTGGTTGGTCTTATTTCTTTATTAACATTTAAGTGCGTTTAAAAA
>CAUZXS010001675.1:0-25000 GCA_963585895.1 Sepioteuthis lessoniana | reverse complement strand
ATAATTCCGTCAGGACAAAAAATCATATCAATACCCATAACAGGATGGAAATAAATTTATAATCCTAATGTGACCGGTTTTTGTTTTTCTTAAAGGAATATATATATATATATATATATATACATAGTTTGCTATATTTATAAATAATAATTGCTCATGATCAGGAATAGAGTATATATATTTAAGTTTGGATTGAGTAAGTACAAAGTCACCGGCACTTGGTTATTGTCATTATCTTGCCAATTCGATCATCAGGCAAATTCTTTTTTAGGTATGAGGTTATCTCTTTCTATACTTTTTTGTGGGGGATGATAGGAAGGGTGATGTTTTCATGAGGCATTCTGGGAAGGACAGAATAGATAAACTGTATTGTTATGTACCTAGTTAGACTACATTAGTTTTTGTAATTTCTTCATTTATTTACTCTATTACGTTTCTTATTCTTTTGTATATTTATCAATATATTATTTTACTCCTTGATAGTATTTTTTTAAAATCTGGAGTCGGAGGGACAGCAAGTCTCCTCAACTCTCTTGGTCTTTTCTTGTTTTTCAGCTAATCTTAACAATGCTTTCTAAAGTACGATTTTCATCCTTCCTCTAGTCGGCATTTCCTTCAGTCCCTTTTCTAAACCCTTAAGAAATGTTCCAAGTGCGCCAACTACTATGGGTATCACCGTCACCTTTATCTTCCGCAGTCTTTTCAGCTCTCTGAAAAGATCCAAATATATGAATAACTGATCACTTTATTTTTACGCAGTGATCATCTGGGAAAGCAAAATCCACAAGACGACAAGTTTTTTTCTTGTTAATCATCCCTTGGTCTGGACTTCAGGCCAGGGTTAGACGAACCAATTGCATCGAAATGTCACAGGGAATATTATGCGTCTCATTTTCTACGACAGATTCTGGTTTGTGCATATAGCATTTGGTGTGTCTGTCTTCGTTCTCCTTGCATATTCGTTTATTATACGATAAATCGTTTTAGCTCTGTCTCCACATAATATACACTTGATAATCTGTTAAACATAATCAATCTTTGCTTTGATATAATAGATCCTCATGACATTATTATTATCATTATTATCCATTTTATTTACAAAATTAAAGAATATATATATATATATATATATATATATATAGCGAAGAAGTAATCGTGTTGCCATTAGCGTTTATTGCAAGCCTCTTCATATATGAATTGAGGTCTCGGTAGCCGTTGGACGGATGTATGTAAACAATAGTAATTGTGATTCATAACCGTTTAAAATTTACTTCGCGGCTAATGGCTCCTCGTGGCTGAATGGTTAGAAGCTTGGCTTAGCGTTTGAGTCAACAGGGTTTCGATCCCAGCTACGGGAAGCTAATGTCTAGTCACACTGATGAGTTCTGATAGAACGAAACAGATCTGTCTGTGGATGGCTATATATATATATATATATATATTAATTGAATGGCCCATTCTCATAATGGTTACAGTGTTCGCCAATGGGTTTGGAGAAATGGTTCAATCTCAAAGTCGAGACATACTCAAAAAATAGTACTTGATACCTCCTTGCTGGACACTCAGCATTATAAGGTGCTGATCTAGGTTAAGTGGTGCATTTCAGAGAAAGATGTAGCGCTTCCTCTGCAGCTCGATGTATTAGCTATTTAAAAGGGAGCCTTCGGGTCCACCTTGATATCCGTCGGCTAACCTTATATATATATATATATATATATGAGATAAAAAAATATACAGAGATGAAAGCATTAATTTTTTTAGTTTAAAAATATTTTACACATCGTCTAGGTAAATTGATTTGTTAGCAAATAATTTGTTAATAATTTCATTTTCAAATTAGTTAGAACTAATTTGTTTTCACACTAGTATTGCTCTTGTTCCTGCAAAGTTAAATCTTTCAATCATAGCTATCTAACACTTAAAATTCTATTCAATATCATTCATTTGTTTGCAGACAATGAAGTGATTAGAAGTATTGCAATTTAGCACTAATTATTTTATTCAACAGTATTCTTTTATTTGCACACAGTCGAATGGTTGCAAGTATTGCTATGTATTAATAACAATTCAATCAAACATTAGTCATTTGTAACTATTCTTGGTTGTTCAGTTAGTTTTATATCATGTCAACACGTTTGGGTTATTTAATGCAAAGTCAGTATTCAAAGCAATTGTAAGTTTTCAAAAAACTAAGTTCTAATCATTTAAAAGAATTATAGTTTCAAGTAATAACCAGCCCATTGGTCTATTGGGTAGAGTGTTCCCCAATGGCCCGAAGACCGGGGTTCAATCCCTGGTCGAGTCATACCAAAGACTCAAAAAATGGTACTTGATATTTCCTTGCTTAACATTTAGCATTACAAGGCAGGTATCATGGGTAAAGAGGAGCAATCCAAGGAAAGGAGTAGTACCCTTTCCAACACCGAGGTGTAGTAGCTATTGAAAAAGGGAACCTTCGGGTCACCCTCGACTACGGTAGCCAACTTTACTTATATGGTAAATAGTAACTATTCCTTCATAATAATAATAATAATAGGAACAAATAAACGAAATCTCACCTGAGAAGACATGGATATTTCTAAGAAAAGGAAATCTCAAGAGAACAACTGAATCTGTTCAAATAGCTGCACAAGACTAATCACTTTAAGGCAAAGATGGATAAGTCGCAACAAAATAGAAAGTGTTGGTTATGTGGTGATAGAGAAGAAACGATCACATAATAAGTGACTAGCACAAGGGAAATATAAGACAAAACATGACAGGGTGGGGAAGGTTATCCACTGTGAATTATGCAAGAAATCGAAATTCGACCATTCTACCAAATATTAAATGCTCAAAAAGTATCAGTCTTAAAGAATGAGCTGCATAAAATTCTTTCAGATTTTGAGTCACAAACATATCACAATCCCGGTCACAAGACCAGACCTTGTGAAAAAAAAAAAAAAAATTCGCCGTTAAGTAGATTACTGGCGGACCCCAGAGGGAAAATAAAAGAAAGCGGAAAGAGTGACAAGTACTAAGTTCTTGTCTGCAAACTAAGAAAGTTGTGGAACGTGATGTTGATGTTGACGATGATAGCAATTGTAATTGAGGCGCTTGGAACGGTCCCCAAAAGATTGGAAAGGAGTCTTGAAGAGTTGGAAATCAGTGGACGAGCCGAGACCATCCAGAGTACAGTATTGTTGAGATTGGTTAGAATACTGTGAAAAGTCCTGGAGATAAGAGGAGACTTGCTGTCACTCAGACTTTAATGAAAGACCATCAGCTAACACTGATGTGGAAAAATCCAAAAGGAGGAAAATTATGACAGCAATTTGTTTGCACACTATATAGCTTCAATGATTGGTTTGGTTTATTGATTTTAACGGCCTGTAAACCAGTTTGGGGTTTCTTATACCAAGAGTTTTAGGAATTACGTTCATATTTACATTTTTTGTCTATTTTTTTTCCTAAAAAAGGTGTTTTTTTACATGATCCAATCCAACACGATCAATTTGCGAACAGGCAGAGTGGACCTGGGAATAATGGCGATGAAGGGGTCCTTCACACACCCAAGACCATAAAAGTTATCCTCACCATCAGATGCAGTTAGGTATCATACACAGGATATTTTTGCGGAGTCTGACACCTCTGCACAAGATGCAATCAAATTATTCTTATTGCCACCTAGAGGAGTGAATTTTGGTAGAGGTTAGTTAAAATTAAATTCTTCTGATACTATGTAATGTTGCGTTTTTTTGATAACACAATAAACATTACAACTTACGGTTAGGTCACGCTGAAAGCACCGGTTATGGAGGTCAAACCTTTTAGAACTTTGATGGGTGACCACTTAAGCAGCAGGACAATCACTCTTTTCACTCAATCCTCGGCACTTGATTTCGGTTTGTTTTCTCTGTTAAATAACGCAGCAACCTCAAAGGTTATTTAATACCAAAATAATCTTTGTAAAAGAGAATTAGATTTACTTTGGTTTGGTTGGTTGGTTAGTTTGGTTTGGTTTTTTAGTTTCGTGGGTTATATGGCATATCAACCTTTGTAGGTTATTTAACGCCAAATCCATTTTTATGTAAATAATCTGTTCTATATAAAAGAATTCAGTTTAGCATGAGTACAGTTTGTCAAAAACATTTCTATTTCAAGCTATTCAGTTGATTGGTTTGGTTTAGTGGATTGTTTAGTGTCATATCCTGGACACTCGTTGTGGGGGGGTCGTACCCCTCTGCAGAGGTTCAGTCAGTGTATTCTACAGTCCCAGCTGACTGGGCAATTGGTTGGTAGGTTGGGTTTTATGGCATATCAACTTTTGTAGGTTATCTAACGCCAAATCCAATTTTATGTATATAATCAGCTCTGTTTTAAACAATTCAGTCTAGCATGAGTACACTGTCTAATTGTCAAAAATATTTCTATTTCAAACTATTCAGTTTATTCAAACAGTTATTTATTGCAATTCAATTTAGTGTAAGTACAGTTTCAATGGCTAAAACAGTTCAATTTCAAACAATTCAGTTTAGCATAAGCACGCAGTTTAAATGTAAGTACAGTTTAATTGTGAAAAACATTTCTATTTCTAGCTATTCAGTTTAGTAAAAGTACATATTCTGTTTACACACAGTTAAATGTCAAAATAATTCTATGTTAAACAATTCAGTTTAGTGTAAATACAGTTTCAATGTAAAAAAAAAACAGTTCTATTTCAAATAATTCTGTTTAGCATAAGCACGCAGTTTAAACGTAAGGACGGTTTTATTGTCAAAAACATTTCTATTTCAAGCTATTCAGTTTAATCAAACAATTCAATTTAGCATAAGTATGCCTTTAGTTCTATTTAACCCATAGGTCGGGCCCTATCAGGGGCTACCACGCCGAGCCAGAGTGGACCTGGGAGCAATGGCAATGAAGGGGTACTCCGCATTCCCCAAAGCCGCAGCATTACTGGGACCTCACCATCAGATCGTTTAGTGTCATATGCAGGACACTCATTGGTGGGGTCTTACCCCCGCCCCATGCAGAGGTGCAGATTAGTTTGGTTTGGTTTGGTTTTATGGGATGTATGATTGCTAAAAACATTTTGTAGATAACTTTTTTAAACAAGCCTCATTAATTATTTGTTTATATCGTTAAATGATCAAACAGTTCTATTTCAAACAATCTAATTTAGCATATCAACAAAGTTAAAGTGTTCCAAGTATTGCTACGTATCTCTGACAATTCAATTAAATTTATTTACTCTCAATTAAATGTTAAAACATAGTGGGTAGTGTGTTCGCCTATGGTCCGGGAGACCTGGGTTCAATCCCAGGTCATATCATACCAAAGACTTTATAAATGGTTCTTGATACCTCCTTGCTTAACACTCAGCAATATAAGGTACGTATCAAGGGTAAAGTGGAGCAATCCAGAGAAAGGAGTAGCGCCCTTCAATACACCTCGGTGTAGTAGCTATTGAAAAGGGAGCCTTCTGGTCGCCCTTGACTACGGTCGCTAATTTACTTATTATTTAACATAAGTCAATTGTTTGCACACAGTTTAACTGCCAAACAGTTCTCTTTAACCCATACATAGGAATCTATCAGGTGCTACCACACCGGTCCAGAGTGGACTTGGGAGCAATGGTAATAAAAGGGTACTCTGTGTTTTCCAATGCTCCAGCATTACTGGATCGTCACCATCCAATTGTTTCGTGTCATATCCAGGACACTTGTTGGTGGTGGTTGGGGTATTATCCCTCTTCACAGACGCAATTGGTGTATTCTGCAGCACCAGGTGACTGGGCCAAGAAAAGTCTCATGGTACTTTGCAATCTATACCTAGGTGGATAAGGGAGTTCATGCCTTTCAGGAAGATATTAACCCGAAAGTGAACGTAATAGCATTAGTAGTGTTCGAACTCGCTAACTCCGATACTTCAGTCGAGCACGTTAGACACTACATCTCGGAGACTCCCCTGTAAGTCTCATTTGAAGTGAACATGGCAAACAAAAGTGAAAGGAAAAATGAAGTGAGTAAAAAATGAGGAAAAAGAGTAGGAGAAAAAAGTGCCTGATTTTGATATATATATATATATATATATATATATATATATATATATATAGAGAGAGAGAGAGAGAGGGTGTTTAAGGGGAACTAAGAAAATGATTAAATGAGAATGAGTGAGAAAGAAATACTCAAAAATGGGGAGTGAGAGACAGAGACAGTGAAATTGAGTGCCTGAGTGAGAGAAGATAAAAGTTAGAAAAAAAAAAGGAAGAAAAAAAAAGTGAGAGCTTAAATAAATAGTACGTTACTAAGATGCGCTTGTGACATAGCAGTTATTGTCAAGGGATATAGAATCGGCGACCCGAATTCAAATCCTGGACAAGGCTGTTTGTGGTTGACTTGGCGGGAATGCCCTTTGAAACGGCATAAATCCATCTTTTCTCCTCTAAGATATGGGTAAATAATATCCAATACTGGCTTGTTTAGCTTTTATTAGGCAACTAACTAAGAACGAAAACACTGAATTATTTGCACTTCTTTTAAAAATTGACCTGTGTCACAAACTTTTAAAAAATTGACCTGTGTCACAAACTTTTAAAAAATTGACCTGTGTCACAAACTTTCCAAGACAGAGAGGCTTGAATAAATGCATAAATGGTATGTCATTTGGGGCACCTCTGGTGGTGTAACGGTTAGCAAGCTAGACTAGCAGACCTACACGAGTGAGTTCGAGTCTCATTGGGCGCCCCATTCATTCGGCCTTGTGCCACATCAAAGCAAAGCGCTTTGTAAATTACATAAATGGTATGTCATTTGTTTCTTCGGTTTGTTGAAAATAATGGAATCATAAAGTAATAAAAGTAAAGTCTTTCTGTATTCTTGAAATTTTTGGAGTCTTGGATGATATCGTATTCATCGCTACATAAAATGGAATTGGCAAAAAAGGTTTCGAATTTCGGCAGAAGTGCCGTAGTAAACTGCACTATTTTTCCCCCAAAAATGTCCCCGCAATCATCCTATATCTTATGAGGTCAAGTTTCAGCTTTAAGTTATTGGCTAGGGAAGTTTAAGTGCTGCAATACCTCGTAAATGAAATCTCTGCAAATTTAGACAATGTGAACACTAACAAAGGCTGCTTTTTTCGCAGGTGACAATGTATATTTGGTTTCTTTGTTTAATGGCATATAACCCTTCGTGGGTTATTTAATACTAACGTTATTCTTGTAGAATAGCAATAGTTGTTAGCAACACATATCCGGATACAACTTATAACAGAAGTACTGGTACTGGTAAAATCAGGAAGACTATGAAGTGTCGACCCTTAACCATGCATCAACCTAATCAAGTCTATTAAGGGTTTCAAAAGTAAATACTTGGATTTAATAAAGATTTGAATTCGTATGAAACGTTAAAATTAACCTGATTGTGGGGAGGGCTAAGAAAGTCAGGTGAAAACCCTTTACCTAACATTTGTAGTTTAATCCAATTTATCTATTTTCTAAATATGCCTACTCAAACTGAGGTGCGTCTTCTAAGGCCAGGTGTCGTAGTAGCCATCAAATACGGCTGTTTATATATATATATATATATATATATATATATATATATATATATATATATATATATATTGTGAAATGCATGAATTCATATTTTGTTTCTTTTTAACTCGTCGATGGATGTCTTAATAAAAAATGCAGTGTCACTGGTATGTCGTAATCACTGAGAGAAGAGGGAGTGGTTAAATGAATTAGTGATTTGAGTTCAAACTCTTTGATGGAGCTGTTTGAGATTCACATCATGCTATGCGCTTAGGGGAAGCAAGTATCCATCTTTTCTCTTTCAAGAAATAGATAAATAGGAGAGGTTTGATTTGGTTGGGTTCTGTGGTATATCAACCTTTGTAGATTATCAAAATGCCAATTCCTTTTCATACATGTATATTAATTATATAGCATTTGATCTGGTTAGGTTTTTTGGCATATTGATCCTTGTAGGTTAATATTATGCCAAATCCTTTTTATACGTATATATTAAATATATATGATTTGGTTTTGTTGGGTTTAGCTCTATAGCAAATCAACCATTTTAGGTCATTTAATGCCAAATCTTTTATATACATATATTAGATGATTTCCAAACACATTTTGTCGATAACATATTTAAACAAGCCTGAGTTCATTTTTTTCTTTTTCGCTCACACTTAAAAGATTTCATTTAATTTCTAACAATTCGATTTAGTTCACAGTTAGTTGTTTATTCACAGTTAGTCAATCGTTTAGATACAGTTTTTTGTTTGCACACAGTTAAATAAAAACAGTTCTAATTCAAACAATTCAATATAGCATTAGTACGTTTTAAATGTCAACAGTTCCATTTTAAACAATTCTGTGTAGCATTAGTACACAGTTTAAATGTCAAACTTCTTTTAGACCCATAGATAGGACCCATTAAGGTGATATCACTCCAGGTCAGAGTGGACCTGGGAGTGATGGCAACGAAGCGGTACTTTGCATTCCACAAAACTTCAGTTTTACTGAAGCATCACCATCAGATAGTTTAACGTCATAAACAGGCACTCGTTCGTGGGGGTCTTACCTCTCTGCAGAGATGTAGTCGGTATGATCTTCAGCCCCATCTGACTGGGTCAAATTATGAGAGGAGATTCGATAAGGCAACCATTAGGGAGAAAGAAAACTTTGAATTTAAACCAGTTGTACTCAGCTTAAAAATTGTCCATGTGTCAATCCCTCTCTGTGATGAAAGGTTTGTATAAACGAACAATTGGTTTAATATCTAGTCTGTTAGTTCCCCCGGGTTCATGGAAAATAATGGAATTGTGACGCTAAGAAAGCAATATATATTTCTGCTTTCTTAAAAAATTGGGTTTCTGGGATGACATCAGTGAGATAAGCCAAAAAGATTTTGAATTTCAGCCTAGACCGCTAATATATGTTTTTAGCAAAAGGCATGACTTCATATCTAGCTATTCTCCATTGCAATGTGCCATAAAAGATACTTCCTGGAACCTCGCTTTGGTTTCCATGAGATTGTTAAAAGAGATAGTTGTTAATAATGGTATATAATAATTTTTACGCAGGGTTTTTGAGAGATGTGAAAACTATTTCAAGGAGTCCACATGGATAAACTGTTTGAGAAACGGTGATCTACCAAACATATTATATACTATCGACATACACGACGACGGAATGAAAAGTTTATTGGTTGAAAAGTTCATATGATATGTCTGCTGTTGATCCCTTTTTTTGGACCAATAGGATCCAAGCACTACAAAATCGATGGTAGAAGTTTGTGGGCTGCAAAGTGGACTATGTTGAAAAATAATCCTCATTTGGACAGATTCCGTAAGAATATCTTGGTTAGCCTAGAAACCTTTCCGATAAGCTTTTATGTCTTAATCACAAACGGAAGATTGTGTTTATTTGGGAAAACCAAATTTCTGTAATTAAGTTAACTGTCCAGCCAGTAATAAGCTGTTACCTGCAATCTCAACCTTGACAAAACTCGATAAGGTTTATTTCCTACGATGGGAAGCTAAGATTTCTTTTCTTTTTTTTTTCTTTTGAAAATCTTGTTCAATTCTGGGAATATTGTAGTGGTTTAAAAATCACCCACAATTCTTCTTCGTTGCCCCTCGGCAACATTACCATTGTTGTGCTATAGTGTCCCAAGATTCTTTGTGAGAATGGCAAGACGTTTCTTTTAATTTTTTTTTAACGCGGTGTCCCACCGAGTGTGTCAAGGTTTTTTTTTAAAGATGCGGGCCCTTCACAGGACGCACTAAGTGGCAGACGCCTTGAGTTGGGGATAATTGGCCCCCGAAATTACCGCCCAGATATGCTGGGGAAAATGATTCTGGTATCGAGGAAAATTGCTGAAACTTTTAAAGTAAAAATGAATAAATAAAATAACGTAAAACAAATGAATAAATAAAATAAAAAGTGATTATTAAAACAAAAATTACATATGTGTATCAAAAGTTCTATCGATATTTATAGACCATTACTCAAAATATTATTTCATGGATAGATCTAAAGACTACTTATTATTATCATACTCTTTTGAGAGTTTTTTTTGCCAGCCTTAGCTGATAGTTTCCTCACTGTATTTTGAGCGACAGCAAGTCTCCTCAAATCTCTTGGAATCTTCTCAGTATTTTATTTAAAACTGGATAATCCAACTGATCTTTATATTTCCAAATTTTCCAGTCTCTTTAACAATCTTTTTGGGATTGTTCCAAGTGCACTAATTACAATTGGTATTACCATCACCTTCATGTTAGATAGTTTTTTTTTTTAGTTCTCTTACAAGGTCTTGATATTTATCTCACTTTTTTCTTTCTTTTAATTTTATAGTGTGGTCTGCTGGGACGGTAAAGTCTACTATTCTGCAGGTACTTCTTTTTTTTTTGGTTAACTCTCACTAATTCAGGTCGTCTGGCCGGAATTAGGGGATCTGTTTGTATCTCAAAATCTGATTGCTGATAAGATTATTAGTGTTAAATAGGAATTCTTGAATTCATTCAACGGGGCGGAAACAAACACTTGCTTGTTTAGGGTGTTACCTACAAACGATTAATTTACAAGGCATAAATATATATATCTATAATATTTTAATGGAGGAATTAATGTTATATTTGAATTATCATGACGAAAAAATCCGGCAAAAACATGCGGAACAGCTGTTTCTATTTTATTGGATCTCATCTGCTGTGCATAATGTGATTTCCACCTCTGCAGATCGAACCAATAAAGACAGAATTCAGAAGCCGAAACTCTACCACTGGGCCACCAGTTCATATCACGATGACGAATTAACTAGTCATGGTGACTAGGCGCGAACAATTAACCTAATGTGTCTTGAAGTATGTATTCCCTATAGAGGATCGGCTACGTCCGGGGCTACGCCTTCCCAAGTCAGATTTTCTAGTCATGATTATTCAAATATATATATATATATATACATATATATATATTTACTAATCTAATATCTACCAGCATTCACGGTACCAGAAAAAAAAGAAAAAAAGAAAAAAAAACCGCCAGGAACATGATATAAGAATATCTCGAATCACCGCCTGGGGGAAAAAGAAAAAATATTATAGGTCAAAAAGGAAGAAAAGGCCAACCTCGTCAGACTCCTTGAAAAAAATCAAGGGATACGCAGTCAGTTGGTCAAAAGAAAAATAAAACCTTCCGCGAACACTGCAATGCTACAATTACAAGAGTGCTCAACACGAGTGGAGCCAATTATAAAATTAACTTAAATCGCGAGTCGGAAATCTTCTACTAAAGTTTCACCTTAACGGATCATCATTAGACTTCCTGATGATCCGTTAGGGTGAAACTTTAGTAGAAGATTTCCGACTCGCGATTTAAGTTAATTATATATATATATATATATATATATATGTGTGTGTGTGTGTGTGTGTGTGTGTGTGTGTGTAAACAAGATTTCGTATTAAAGAAACCCAATTAAAATAATGCATAAAATATTGAAATCCTAGCAATTCTGTGGTATGCTTTTAACTCAACCCCAAAGGTGATACAATTATTTGGAGAATTCTGAATGCGAAATATCATTAACCAATATTAATCCTTACTTTATACATTTGTTTGTTATGCTTCCTCGGGCATTTTTGCTTTTTACTGTCTTATCACATCAACTTTAGAAAAGAAAGAATCTTTGTAGAGAACATATACCATATACGATAGTTACCATAATTCCTTCCCCAATTAAATTAATTTATTTACCATAATTTTTAAAATCATCTAATTTAAAGTTAAATTTTCAACACCCCTTGTGTTTTTGATTTGATTAAGCAATTTGCTCCAAACATGCATTACTCTGATAGCATAAAAATCTAACTGGTTTGTAGACAGTTTTGAAAATCTGCCTAAACAGTAAATTCCCATTTCAAGTTGGTTGGAGGGTTGCTTGGGTTTTATGGCATATCAACCTTTGTAGGTTATTTAATGCCAAATCCATTTTTATGTAAATAATCAGTTCTATTTCAAAGAATTAAGTTTAGCATGAGAACACAGTTTAATTGTCAAAAACATTTCTATTTTAAGCTATTCATTTTAGTCGAACAGTTCTAATTCAAGCAATTCCGTTTAGTATAAGTATGGATTTTTTTTACACACAGTTAAATTTCAAAACAGTTCTACCTCAAAAAATTCAGTTTAACAGTAAGTATAGTTTCAGTGTGAAAAACAGTTCCATTTTAAACAATTCAGTTTAGCACAAATACGCAGTTTAAATGTAAGTACACAGTTTAATTGTCAAAAACATTGATTTTAAGCTATCCAGTTTAGTCAAAGTGTTCGAATTCAAACAATACAGTTTAGCGTAAGTACGGTTTTTATATCAAAAATAGTTTTCGTACGTACCATTTCAATGTGAAAAACAGTTCTATTTCAAACAATTCAGTTTAGCCTAGGTACGCAGTTTAAATATCAAAAAAGTTCTATTTCAAGTGATTTAGTTTAGCATAAGTATGCAGATTAGTTCTTTTTAACCCATAGATAGGGCCCTATTAGGTGCTACCACACCGGGCCAGAGTGGACCTGGGAGCGATGGCAATGAAGGGATACTCCCAAATCCCCAAACCTCCAGCATCACTGGATCCTCAGCATCAGATTGCTTAGTGTCATATCAAAGACACTCGCTTAGGAGGGGTCATATTCATCTGCAGAGTTGCAGTCGATGTATTCTAGAGCCCCAGCCGACTGGGCAATACATTTGAGTTAAATGTAAAGACAGCTTTATATCAGATAATTCAGTTTAGCATAAGTAAGCAGTTTAGATGTCAAAACAGTTCTATTTTAAACAATTCAGTTTAGCTTGAATACTCAGTTTAAATGCAAAAACAGTAAACTCTCGAAACCACAGTTTAGTTCTAGTTGACCAAGAGATACGACGCTTAGGCGCTACCTTTCCAGGCCAGACTCGACCTGAGAGCGATAGCATTGTTGGGACACTCCTCATTCCCCAAAGCTCCAGCATTACAGTAACCACACCATCAGATTGTTTAGTGTCATATCCTAGACACTCTTTGGTAGGGGTCTTACCCTTCTGCTGAGAAGCAGTTGGTGTATTCTACAGCTCTGGCCGACAGGAGAAATATTGGTTACTAGTTTCTTTATATATATATATATATATATATATATATATATATATATATATATTAAGATGAGCAATTGTTTTTGATATTTGATATGTTATGTGTGTGTGTGGGGGTTCCGTGTGTGTGTGTGTGTGTGTGTGTGTGTGTGTGTGTGTGTGTGTGGAGTCGTTTCTAATTTCACTTACAGTTATTTTTTCTGTGTGTGTGTGTATGTGTGTGTGTGTGTGTGTGTGTGTGTGTGTGTGTGTGTTAAGATTTTTTTTTGTGTGTGAGTGTCTGTGTGATGTGGTTTAAAATATATTGTTAATTATATCTTTACTTATGATTTGTTTGTGTGTATATATACAAATATATACATATATATATGTGTGTGTGTGCGTGTGTTTAAATTTATGCATGTGTGTGATTGATTTATGTTTGGTTTAAATTTATCTATAAATTTCTTTTCCTTTATTTGAAGTAGTGTTCAGTCGGTAGTTTGATATATGGGCTTTATTTTAAATTCCCTTTGCCTACATTGATATAGGTTTTTCGATACATTTAATTTTCTTTTTTTAATGTCATTTTGATATTGGTCCTTTTAAGTGATGTCCTTGTATTGAGGGCCTCTGTTGACCCGATGTATATATCTTTGCACTTGATACATTCAATTATGTAAACTACGTTTTTTGAGTTGCAGCTTAAGTTTTTATTTATTCTAAATTCTTTTTCCGGATTTTTAAATGTATGGGATTTCCCTTATATAATTATATTACATTTTAATACCGGGACATTGGCCCAGCGGTTAGAGTGTTCGCCAATGGCCCGGGAGACCTGGGTTCAATCCCAGGTCGAGTCATACCAAAGACTTTAAAAATGGTACTTGATACCACCTTGCTTAACACTCAGCATTATAAGGTACGGTTCAAGGGTAAAGTGGAGCAATCCTGGGAATGGAGTAGTGCCCTCCCCTACACCTTGGTGTAGTAGCTATCGAAAAGGGAGCCTTCGAGTCACCCTCGACTATGGTCGCTAACTTATATCGTTTATTATTGCATTTGGTGTTGTGTTTTCTCCGAATGTAAAAGAAGTGAGTATTCTTTTCAGATTTTCGGGTTGTCTTTGGCTTTTATTCGCGTTTGTTGTTTCAAGTATTACTTTGATTTTGTCATTGTTTTTAAGTACATTTAGATCTTTATTATTTCTATAAATTGTTCTGGGTTGTTGTTTTTTTTTGTAAGTTGCAATGTATGAGAGGGGTTTCTCGTTGTTGTGCTTTTCCAGGTTTCTTAATTCTATTTGTGGTATTTTTCAGCTAATTCGAATCCCATATTTATCAGTGTTGTTGGGTATCCTATCTGGTTTAGGGTTGTATGTAGGTCTTTAAGGCAATTTTTTAAATTTTTTTAGCTGTTATTAGCTATAGGGTAAGGAATGGATTTTATACAGTTTTTGGGGAGGTGGCTTTTGAAGTGGATGTATTGTTGCTTGTCTTTTGGTTTGTGATAGATATCTGTGATGATTTGGCCATATGCATTTTTTGAAGGATGTCGAAAAATGGTAGTTCTTTTGAGCTGTGTTCCCTTGTAAATTTTTTTTCAGGATGTATGTTTTATAGTAAGTTGTGTAACACACACACACACACACACACACACACACACACACACACACACACACACACACACACACAACGTATCAAATATCGAAAGCATATAAGGTGTAAAGCAGACTAAGGTAAACACACTCTAAGAAAAAGAGTAGTGACCTCTATATAACGCCATTGCCAATTGAAAACCATGAGTGAGTTCAAGTCTTATAGAGTACCCATTAACAAGGCCTTGTGCTATATATATTCTCTAACGAAAGCAACAAGCTGGAAACATACAAGTATGTAAGAATAAAATGAATAAATAAATCCTTAAAAAAATACAAATCTCTTTGGCCCAACAATTTTTTTAATATAACCTCCTCATAAATGTAGAATGCTGCAAGAGATCAAAACAATGGGAAAATGATAAAGGAAACTTGGAAAATATAAAGAAAACCAAAAACGCGTGGAAGAAGAAGTAAAATAAATTCAAAGATAAACATCTTCGCAGACCAACAGACTCCACCACAAAAGAAAACCGAAGAAAACAACTCAAAATCTATAATAGAGTACCTAGAAAAAAAAAATAACAACTACCCATGAAATATGGGAGAAACCCAAACAAAGGAGAAAGTATACAGAACAAAAAATGAAAAATGAAAAATGTGGGGAAACCTATTAACCCAACGAAAAATAGTTTTCTTTAATGCTTTAAAAAGTGAGGAAACAGCAAAAATCTACAAGGAATTCATGAAAAGAGACGAAATATTCATCCCAAGAAAATTCAAAGAAAAAATAACACCACAGGACACAGAAGAACAGGAAAAAAAAATCAAAGCCAACCTTAACCTAATGAAACTAAAAGCACAAACAGAAATACTGGAAGACAAAACCACCCATTACACAACCAAATACCAGGAAATTAACCCAGAACTAATTACTCATATAAGGGAACTTTGTCCCATAGAAGCATAACCATTCCTAATAGAACTATGGGAAGAAAACTGCAAAAAGGGGGAAGAAACATCAAGAAAATACTGGACCAAAAAACAACATGGTTAAGAAAAACCTTCTGCAAAAAGAGAAGGAAAAAGAAAAAGAAATAAAAAAATGGAACAAAAGGAAAATAAAAAACAAAAAAGAACGTAAACAAACAAACAACAAACCAAAATCAGAGTACAACCACGGAAGACATAATCCCCACACAGGGACAAAAAACATATATAAGAAAAATTAACGCTCCGAAATACGAGATTCATACAAATTGGCCAGAACACTAAAAAACAATCACCCCCCCACCAGTAAAAAAGCTCTTTCCAAATGAAAAATATAATAAAAAGAATATAAACTATTGCACAGAACAAACTTGGCCAAACTACTACGCATACGACTCCAGAAAAACAAAATAAACTTTTTCTCTTACAATAAAAGCCACCCTATAAACAACAACACAAATAATTCTTTTTTAGACAATACAAACAAAAATTATTATTTTTTAAGAAAACCATTTTTAAGACAAAACGATCCGGTGGAATAAACCAATATAAAAACGAAAGAAACATTAAACCGAAAATTATAAACTTATCTACACACAAGTTAGATAAAAACTAAATAAACTTATTCAAACTAGGTCTTAAAGTTTGCCCCATTCCAAAAAGCAACATTGAAGAAATAAAAAAGACCTAAAAGAATTCGAAAGAAAATTTAGGCTAATAGAAAAATTCAAAAATAAGAGATACAAATTCTTCCCTAGTAAAGAATAAGACCTAATTCTTCCTCAAAAAAAACCCACAGTTATGAACTAAACACATTCTTCGAGAAGTTATGGGATATCAACCTAAAAGAAAAAAAAAAAAACAAAAACCTCTCAGAAAAATAAAAACAAGCCTCAATAATATACAGGAAAATGGAAACATAATCATAAAAGAAGCAGACAAGAGAAGTGCCATAGTCATTCATGGAGGTGCCCGTGGTGTAATGGTTATCGTCGCAGGAATTGGACACGGCGACACGAGTTCAAATCCTGGACTGATTGTATTTCACATAGCACTAATATTCTTGGGAAAGGTATGAATCCAATTATTCTCCCTCCAGCTATGGGTAAATAGTAGGGAAGACTAGGTTCTTCGGCCTTGGTGAGGCAACTAGTCTAGGAGAAGGAAAACTCTGAATTCAAACCTGTTAAACTCCGCTTAAAAAAATTAACCTTGAGTCATATCCTGACCAAGCGGAGGGGTTGGGTAAATATGATCTTAGATAAAACTAACCACAAAATAAAAATCCAACAAATATTAAAAGATGAAACCAACTACAAGTTAATAGATACAAACATAGACAATAATTTAATATTTAAAATCATAAAGTTCTGCAAAATTCACAATAAATCCCTAACTAAAAAAGAAAAAGACTTCTTAACAAATTATAACCGCATAACTAGTAACTTCCACGGAATACCAAAAATTCACAAGTTAAAACAAATAAAAAACACTTTAAAGACACAAGAATCCGAATATATAGAAATTCCAAACCCCAGTGACTTCAAATTCTGACCCATTGTTACAGGCCCGCTATGCTCGACTAGCAGACTTTGCAACTAATAGACATTTAACTAAAACAAAATAAAAAGCTAAATTAGGGACAATATAGATTTTGTAAACTCAATACCAGAAAAAATTGATCCCCACACACTCATAGTCCCATTTGACGTCACAAACCTTCATAGCATTATCCCTCATGAATTAGGAAAACAAGCCATCGCATTTTGAATAGATACCAGAAACATTACTCCCTAGATTTAACAAAAAAATATCATAGAGGGTATAGAAATAATCCTTAATAGTAATTCCTTTTAATTCAATAACATTAACAACATCCAGACCCCAGGAACAACTATGGGGACTAAAATGGCGCAAACATATGCTATCTTAACCCTAGCACATTTAGAAAAAAAACTATACAAATAATAAGTAAAAATATATGGCAACGAAATAAAAGAAGAATTTACCAAATCATGGAAAAGATATTTAGATGATTGCTTTATATTCTGGAAATACCATGGAGAGACATCAACGAATTACACAACCTACTACAAAACCTACACCCCAAAATAAGATTTACAATGGAACACAGCTCTAAAGAAGCACCATTTTTAGACATCCTAATAAAAAGCGTAAATGGCCAAAATCATCACATAGAATACACAAAATAATCAAGGATAAAAAACTAAAAGAACTTGCCTTAAAGAACTAGACACAACCCTAAACAATGACAAAACTAAAGAAATACTAGACAAAAAAAAAAAATCATTAAAAGCCAGAGACAACCCAAAAATCTTAAAAGAATATTCATCTCTTCTACATTCGTGGAAAACACAACACGAGGGTTTACCAAATGCAATAATAAGCGATGTAAAATCTGTAATATAATTTTAGAGGGGAAATCCTATACCTTTAAAAACCCTGAAAAAAAATATTCAAAATAAAGTCTTAAGCTGCAACTCAAAAAACGTAGTTTACATAATTGAATGTATCAAGTGCAAAGATATATACATCGGGTCAACAGAGGCCCTCAATACAAGGACATCACTTAAAAGGACCAATATCAAAATGACAGAACATAGAAAATTAAATGTATCGTAAAACCTATATCAATGTAGGCAAAGTGAATTTAAAATAAAGCCCATATATCAAATTATCGACTGAACATTTATAGATAAATTTAAACCAAAGTTAAATAAAACATAAGCCACGCTCATACACAAATGGGAACAACCCCCCTATATATATATATATATACAAAAAATTATAAGTAAAAAAAAAAAAATTAACAATGTATTTGAAACTACACCACAAAGACACTCACACACAGAAAAAAATCTCATAATACACATTCACACATACACAGAGAAAAAAAATTACTGTAAGTGAAATCCGAAACCACTCCAACACCCCCCCACACACACAACTTATCAATATCAAAAGCAAATAAGGGGTAAAGCAAACTAAGGTAAACTTGGAGGGGTTGGGTATATATATACATAGGGCAATTAGGAGGAAACTCAAACCTGGTTAAATTGTCATTATAAATTTATTTTGCCGGAGAATATCATTATACTCTCCGTCTCGTCAGATGACTTTACATGTTAGACTTGAGGTAGCAAAACAGCAAATGTGGATGACAGTCTATATGTATGAAAAAAGAAATCAAAAAAGAGGGAGAGCAATGGTGATCATAGCAATAAGGTGTTAGAAACATTAAGAAACAAGAACAGGGTATTCCTGTTAATCAACCCATCCCAATTTGACCACATGCCAGATCATATATTCCATACACGAATAATCCACCCCTACTGTCTCCGGACTTTGACAGGATATATATATATATATATATATATATACTGACGAACAACACTCTCATAATATAATACATATATATATATATATATATATATATATATACGAAAAAAACTTGAAATAAATCCGACTGTATCAAAACGCATACAAATGAAAAACACGAGGTCTTCAGATGACTGTTTTGTCTAAAGAATTATTTGACAACATTAAACTTTTCAGTTTTTTGACCCTCATCAGTGCGTAAGAGTTATTGAATGAAACGAAAAAGATCAGAAAATCGTTCAATTTTCATTGATAACGTTCTGTTTCACATTTGTGTGATGTAATTAGCGTTTGAAAAATTCATATCACATCTATCAATCTATCTATCTATCTACAAATGTTGATATTTATATCATCTATCAGTCCGTAATATATCTATCCGCCTTCATGAGTATAAGCCACCTTCTTTCTATTTCTGTCTGTTTAATTTGACAATCTGTTTAACGACCTATCTTTCAAAATATATGTAAACGATGAAGCTAAATTATTTCAAATAAGGGATTTTGTAACTTTTCAGCTGCTATCTGATCAAATGAGGAGACAAATGGTTACACACACACACACACACACACACATATATATATATATATATATATATATATGGGGGGTCTTGTGAAGTTGTACGTGATATGTACACATGAATGCTTTCACCCTCAGGCAATATTTATTATCAAAGTCTTATTGAAATCACTGTTATAATAATGTAGTAGATACCACCCTGCTCTACTACCAACCGCTTCTGATCAAACTCTCTCGTCGAATTCTACACGCTGCACTTTTGCATCTCGTTCGAAAGCCACTGAAAGATCCGTTCCGGTTCGATAAATTTCAGAAACAACTTCTTACCTCCCTCTGTCTAATATATACTTATATTCAGTTTTCCTTCTCTCTCTATTTCTATCTATCTATCTATCTATCTATCTATCTATCTATCTATCTATCTATCAGAGTCTGTGCATTTTTATCTATCTATCTATCTATCTATCCTCATATGTATGTATGTTTGTATATCTATCTATCACTGTGCATTTTTATCTATCTATCTATCTATCTATCCTCATCTATCTGTCTATCTATCTATCTATCTATCCTCATATGTATGTATGTTTGTATATCTATCTATCTATCTATCTATCACAGTCTGTGCATTTTCATCTATCTATCTATCTATCTATCTATCTATCTCTTTTTGCCGCTCTAAAGTTACGCTGCATGTAGACCAAAACTCTGTTTTGGTCTTGGAAGATGATGGTAACGAGCCAGAACAGGTCATCTGAAAAATTACTCCACTGTCGGCAGTTATGAAACCTATCAACTTTTATAGATTGTTTCGTGAAATAATGTTATAAGCGTATTTGGTTGCTAAATCGCGTCAATGTTTCTTCATACAGTCTCATCATCACACAGCATCCTACACACCTTACTCTCCTTTTGGCCCTGTTCTCGACTCACCGAAACTTTCAATTGCAATCAAGGGCAGAGTAAAAGGAACGGGGAACGAAGGTGTTGGAGGCCATAGAAAGAGGAACGTTGGGGACGTATTGAAAAGACAATTATTTTCTTTGTAGCCAGTCATCATGGAAAATGATTTTCATATTTGTGGCTGTGGTATGGTCATGAGTAATGTGCTTCTCTTAGAGAGCGCTTCTCTGAGGACTTCAAAAAGGAAGTAGGTTTAAATTGAGAGAAAGAGAGAGACATAAATAGAGATAGATAGCATTCAATAAGATGAAGAAGAAAAGAGAAAAAAAAAGAAAGGGTAAAATATGTAATGAGATGAAGAGAGAGCGAGAGAGAGGGAAAGAGAGAGAAGGGGAGACAGTGAGACAGAGAGCATTCAATAAGATGAAGAAGAAAAGAGAAAAAAAAGAAAGGGTAAAATATGTAATGAGATGAGGAGAGAGCGAGAGAGAGGGAAAGAGAGAGAAGGGGAGAGAGTGAGACAGAGAGCATTCAATAAGATGAAGAAGAAAAGAGAAAAAAAAGAAAGGGTAAAATATGTAATGAGAAGAAGAGAGAGCGAGAGAGAGGGAAAGAGAGAGATGGGGAGACAGTGAGACAGGGAGCATTCAATAAGATGAACAAGAAAAGATAAAAAAAAGAAAGGGTAAAATATGTAATGAGATGAAGAGAGAGCGAGAGAGAGGGAAAGAGAGAGAAGGGGAAAGAGTGAGACAGAGAGCATTCAATAAGATGAACAAGAAAAGAGAAAAAAAAGAAAGGGTAAAATATGTAATGTGAAGAAGAGAGAGCGAGAGAGAGGGAAAGAGAGAGAAGGGGAGAGAGTGAGACAGAGAGCATTCAATAAGATGAAGAAGAAAAGAGAAAAAAAAGAAAGGGTAAAATATGTAATGAGAAGAAGAGAGAGTGAGAGAGAGGGAAAGAGAGAGATGGGGAGACAGTGAGACAGGGAGCATTCAATAAGATGAACAAGAAAAGATAAAAAAAAGAAAGGGTAAAATATGTAATAAGATGAAGAGAGAGCGAGAGAGAGGGAAAGAGAGAGAAGGGGAGAGAGTGAGACAGAGAGCATTCAATAAGATGAAGAAGAAAAGAGAAAAAAAAGAAAGGGTAAAATATGTAATGAGATGAGGAGAGAGCGAGAGAGAGGGAAAGAGACAGAAGGGGAGAGAGTGAGACAGAGAGCATTCAATAAGATGAAGAAGAAAAGAGAAAAAAAAGAAAGGGTAAAATATGTAATGAGATGAAGAGAGAGCGAGAGAGAGGGTAAGAGAGAGAAGGGGAGAGAGTGAGACAGAGAGCATTCAATAAGATGAAGAAGAAAAGAGAAAAAAAGAAAGGGTAAAATATGTAATGAGATGAAGAGAGAGAGAGAGAGAGAGAGCAAGAGAGAGGGAAAGAGAGAGAAGTGGAGACAGTGAGACAGAGAGCATTCAATAAGTTGAAGAAGAAAAGAGAAAAAAAGAAAGGGTAAAATATGTAATGAGAGAGAGAGAGAGAGAGAGAGAGAGAGGGAAAGAGAGAGAAGTGGAGACAGTGAGACAGAGAACATTCAATAGGTTGAAGAAGAAAAGAGAAAAAAAGAAAGGGTAAAATATGTAATGAGATGAAGAGAGAGAGAGAGAGAGAGAGGGAGAGAGAGCAAGAGTAATGGAACGAGTGAGAAGGGGAGACAGTCAGAAAGAGAGCATTCAATAAGATGAAGAAGAAAAGAGAAAAAAAGAAAGGGTAAAATATGTAATGAGATGAAGAGAGAGAGAGAGAGAGCAAGAGAGAGAAGGGGAAAGAGTGAGACAGAGAGCATTCAATAAGATGAACAAGAAAAGAGAAAAAAAAGAAAGGGTAAAATATGTAATGAGAAGAAGAGAGAGCGAGAGAGAGGGAAAGAGAGAGATGGGGAGACAGTGAGACAGGGAGCATTCAATAAGATAAACAAGAAAAGATAAAAAAAAGAAAGGGTAAAATATGTAATGAGATGAAGAGAGAGCGAGAGAGAGGGAAAGAGAGAGAAGGGGAAAGAGTGAGACAGAGAGCATTCAATAAGATGAACAAGAAAAGAGAAAAAAAAGAAAGGGTAAAATATGTAATGAGAAGAAGAGAGAGCGAGAGAGAGGGAAAGAGAGAGAAGGGGAGAGAGTGAGACAGAGAGCATTCAATAAGATGAAGAAGAAAAGAGAAAAAAAAGAAAGGGTAAAATATGTAATGAGAAGAAGAGAGAGCGAGAGAGAGGGAAAGAGAGAGATGGGGAGACAGTGAGACAGGGAGCATTCAATAAGATGAACAAGAAAAGATAAAAAACAGAAAGGGTAAAATATGTAATAAGATGAAGAGAGAGCGAGAGAGGGGGAAAGAGAGATAAGGGGAGAGAGTGAGACAGAGAGCATTCAATAAGATGAAGAAGAAAAGAGAAAAAAAAGAAAGGGTAAAATATGTAATGAGATGAGGAGAGAGCGAGAGAGAGGGAAAGAGAGAGAAGGGGAGAGAGTGAGACAGAGAGCATTCAATAAGATGAAGAAGAAAAGAGAAAAAAAAGAAAGGGTAAAATATGTAATGAGATGAAGAGAGAGCGAGGGAGAGGGTAAGAGAGAGAAGGGGAGAGAGTGAGACAGAGAGCATTCAATAAGATGAACAAGAAAATGAAAAAAAGAAAGGGTAAAATATGTAATGAGATGAAGGGAGAGAGAGAGAGAGAGAGCAAGAGAGAGGGAAAGAGAGAGAAGTGGAGACAGTGAGACAGAGAGCATTCAATAAGATGAAGAAGAAAAGAGAAAAAAAGAAAGGGTAAAATATGTAATGAGAGAGAGAGAGAGAGAGAGAGAGAGAGAGGGAAAGAGAGAGAAGTGGAGACAGTGAGACAGAGAACATTCAATAGGTTGAAGAAGAAAAGAGAAAAAAGAAAGGGTAAAATATGTAATGAGATGAAGAGAGAGAGAGAGAGAGAGAGGGAGAGAGAGCAAGAGTAATGGAACGAGTGAGAAGGGGAGACAGTCAGAAAGAGAGCATTCAATAAGATGAAGAAGAAAAGAGAAAAAAAGAAAGGGTAAAATATGTAATGAGATGAAGAGAGAGAGAGAGAGAGCAAGAGAGAGAAGGGGAAAGAGTGAGACAGAGAGCATTCAATAAGATGAACAAGAAAAGAGAAAAAAAAGAAAGGGTAAAATATGTAATGAGAAGAAGAGAGAGCGAGAGAGAGGGAAAGAGAGAGATGGGGAGACAGTGAGACAGGGAGCATTCAATAAGATAAACAAGAAAAGATAAAAAAAAGAAAGGGTAAAATATGTAATGAGATGAAGAGAGAGCGAGAGAGAGGGAAAGAGAGGGAAGGGGAAAGAGTGAGACAGAGAGCATTCAATAAGATGAACAAGAAAAAAGAAAAAAAAGAAAGGGTAAAATATGTAATGAGAAGAAGAGAGAGCGAGAGAGAGGGAAAGAGAGAGAAGGGGAGAGAGTGAGACAGAGAGCATTCAATAAGATGAAGAAGAAAAGAGAAAAAAAAGAAAGGGTAAAATATGTAATGAGAAGAAGAGAGAGCGAGAGAGAGGGAAAGAGAGAGATGGGGAGACAGTGAGACAGGGAGCATTCAATAAGATGAACAAGAAAAGATAAAAAACAGAAAGGGTAAAATATGTAATAAGATGAAGAGAGAGCGAGAGAGGGGGAAAGAGAGATAAGGGGAGAGAGTGAGACAGAGAGCATTCAATAAGATGAACAAGAAAAGAGAAAAAAAAGAAAGGGTAAAATATGTAATGAGATGAGGAGAGAGCGAGAGAGAGGGAAAGAGAGAGAAGGGGAGAGAGTGAGACAGAGAGCATTCAATAAGATGAAGAAGAAAAGAGAAAAAAAAGAAAGGGTAAAATATGTAATGAGATGAAGAGAGAGCGAGGGAGAGGGTAAGAGAGAGAAGGGGAGAGAGTGAGACAGAGAGCATTCAATAAGATGAACAAGAAAATGAAAAAAAGAAAGGGTAAAATATGTAATGAGATGAAGGGAGAGAGAGAGAGAGAGAGAGAGCAAGAGAGAGGGAAAGAGAGAGAAGTGGAGACAGTGAGACAGAGAGCATTCAATAAGATGAAGAAGAAAAGAGAAAAAAAGAAAGGGTAAAATATGTAATGAGAGAGAGAGAGAGAGAGAGAGAGAGAGAGAGAGAGGGAAAGAGAGAGAAGTGGAGACAGTGAGACAGAGAACATTCAATAAGTTGAAGAAGAAAAGAGAAAAAAAGTAAGGGGAAAATATGTAATGAGATGAAGAGAGAGAGAGAGAGAGAGAGAGAGAGCAAGAGTAATGGAACGAGTGAGAAGGGGAGACAGTCAGAAAGAGAGCATTCAATAAGATGAAGAAGAAAAGAGAAAAAAAGAAAGGGTAAAATATGTAATGAGATAAAGAGAGAGAGACAGAGAGAGAGCAAGAGAGAGGGAAAGAGAGAGAAGGGGAGACAGTGAGACAGAGAGCA
>CAUZXS010001674.1:35000-137330 GCA_963585895.1 Sepioteuthis lessoniana | reverse complement strand
CAAACCATTATACACTATGAATAAGTAATGTTGGCGACCGTAGTCGAGGGCGACCAGAAGGCTCCTTTTTCAATAGCTACTACACCGAGGTGTAGGGGAGGGCGTTACTCCTTTCCCTGGATTGCTCCACTTTACTCTTTACCTTACATTGCTGAGTGTTTAGGAAGTACCATTTTAAAAGTCTTTAGCATGACGCGACCTGGGATCGAACCCAGGTCTCCTGAACCATTGACAAACACTCTACCCACTTGTCAATGAGGCAGTTAACACAGTGCATAAAATATCTATATTTCAGATTAAATTCTTTTAAGTAATTCATCTGATAATTCCAAGAAATGTCCTCTTAAATTCTTTCTGTTACCATTTTTTTCTGGAATCATCTAATTTAATTTTAATTTTGTTTATATTAATACTATTGCTGTTATTGATTTGATTAGGCAATTTTTCCAAAACAAATATATTACTTTATTAGCAAAAAACAAAATCCAATAGCTTAGTAGACTTAGTTTTTTTTTTAAATCTATCGTGACAGCAAATTTCCAGTTCGAGGAGAAATATTGGAAAAATGTCTATCATAATTAGAAATTGCATTAATTATTTTGAAAGTTTCTATTTGATCATTGTCCAGTCAAATGTGGCTGTAGAATACACCGACTGCATCTCTGCAGAGGGGGTAAGACTCCCTCAACGTGAGTCCTATATATGACACTAAATAATCTGATGGTGAGGCTTCAGTAATGCTGGAGCTTTGGGCAATGCAGGGTACCCCTTGATTGCCATAGTCCACAGTGGCCCGGAGTGGTAGCACCTGATAGTGTCCTATCTATGGGTCAAATAGAACTAAACCGTAATTATGCTAAACTGAATTGCTTGAAATAGAATTGTTCTTGACATTTAAGTTGTGTACTTATATTAAACTGAATTATTTGAAATAGAACTGTTTTAACATTTAACTCTGCGTAAACAAAAAAAAAATTATTTACATACTAAGCTAAATTGTTTGAAACTTTTGTCAAAATGACCTAATTCGGTGTTAAATGACCCGAAAGTGTTGATTCGCCGTAATACCAACCAACCAACCAACCAATCAATTTAATCACTTCTCATTCTTCTTTCTAGTAAAGTAGTTAATCCTAATTTCTCCAATAGAATAAATATGAGGTTTTGCTGGTCGGCCAACGCTGGTGTGTCCATAAGTAGGAGTCCGTGGGAGAATGTCGCTTATGAGTTTGTCCTTACTTTTCAAGCAGTACATAGCTTGACTTGCTCGTCTTTCTAGGATGGTTTGCGAGATGGGGGGTAAGTGTTCATACATCTGCGTCCAGGATTTGTTCAGAACAGCACGCAGCATCCTTTTGTAGTTCCCATCAAGCTTCTTCTTAAAACAAAGAGTCCAAACTGTGCAACTATATGATAGTACTGACTCAGTAACAGCTTGGAAGAATTCCCATTTTATTCTATCAGTGAGAAAAGAAAAAGGCAAGAAACAGACAACATCACGAAGAAACTATTAAAGATACAGGCTACGCTGATGATCTAACGCTTCTTGCTCAAACCGAGCCTTTACTGAATAATCTGGAGTGAGCAGTAAGAGGCATTGGTCTCTATGTGAAGTCAGCTAAAAAAGGTTCACGTACATATATACATATATATAATTATGCTTTAAATTTGACGCGAAAAGCATTTATAAACAGTAAAACCTTCAGAGTGCTCAATGAACGAAAATGCTGAGCAATATCACAAAATACTTCAATTATGAAAAATAATATATAGAGCAGAATAAAAATTCTCGCTTTCAATCATGAGATAAAAATTGAAAAAGATAGACATGTTTGGAGCGAAAGCATGGAACTCTAAGTTGTGAGTTTTATCCAGTTTTAAATCTTACTTTCTGTAATTGAAATATATATATATAACCGTTATTTGTGTTTCGTTTGTTGTACATTTTCATATATTTATATATATATATATATATAGTAACAAATTATGACACAAATATATAGTAAACAAATTATTCATATCAATACGCGTATATAGTCAGAAATTATGAATACATATATAATAACAAATTGTATTTATATTCATATATATATATATATATATATATATATATATATATATATATATATATATATATATATATATATATATATATATATATATATATATATATATATATATATATATATGAATGAATGAATGAATGAATTACGGAAAAAAATTATATATATCAGGTTTAGTGGTCGCGCATTTATGATGACTCGTTAGTTTGATCCGATATGCCCAGTGGTAGATTTTCGGCTCTGCATTCTGTGGTTTCTGGTTCGATCCCCAGTGGTGGAGATCACCGTATGCACTGCTGATGAGACCTAATAAAGTCGAAACAACTGTCCAGTGTTCCATATGTCGCATGGAAGTGCTTTCCAGATTTTCTAGTCATGGTAATTTAATTAACATAATAAAATTTAAATGTGAAATATATGTATTATATATATGTACTATGATCACTTTGAATTTTTTCTCAAGAAGCCTTTTAGCCATAATTCTTTTAAAATTACTAACAGCTGCACAATAAAGCAATGAAACGATTCAGGAAGTGAAGAAAAATAAATGGAGAGAAATAGAATAGATAATTACGTACAATTATAAGAAAATACATAAGTTTTTTAAGATAAATTTCGAACACAAATTACATCAGTTAGGAAATAGAACGCGACAAACGGAAATAGAATATTAAAAACTTGCTCATTTTTTTTTGTTACATTGAAAAAAAAAAATGAAATTAGATATGATTAAGAAGATATGACATCATATACATAAATTCCCTGATGATGGTAAAATAAAAAACCGGAACATTTAACATTGCCAAATAATTCAACCATAGATGAAATCATCTTCTGGATACCTTGTTTTTTTGTTCATTTTTATTTTTCCATATATATATATATATATATATATATATATATATATATATAAAAACAAATTTTGTATAGGAATTAATCACACAAACACACACTCGCACACGCACACACACATATATATGTGTGTGTATGAGCGTTATTAGTTCCTATACACATAATTTGCTTATATATATATATATATTTAGTCGTTCAACAACTTTCTTCTCCGTCAAATGTCGTCTGATGCCAACGAAGATACATTTCTCTCCGGATATGTGGAAGTGGCACAGAACACAGTGTTGTGGATTCATACCTTTCCCATTGACATAAATGACGAGAGAACTGCTTTTCAAAGTGGGTTTATAGATTTTATCTTTAGTGCCGATTACCTTTCCACTACTCTTTACACACCTTTCTACACACTTGTGGAGAGGTGTGTGTAGATACACACATAACATAACCTAAAGTGCGTCGATTTTATCCAATAAATCAATCTGAGTCTGTCTGCGTGTGAAGTTGTGGAATTATATGTACGTAATAACCCAACCCATCCGCTACAAACAGGATGAAACACTAGGTTAATTTTCTAAGCAAATACAGCCGGTTTGAAATCAGAATTTTCCTTCTCGTAGACTGGTTGGCGTACTGGCTAAAAGCCAAACTGCTCTATCATTTTACTCATAGCTGTTAATTTATGCCTTTCTCAAGAGTATTTGCGCGAAGTGAAACACACTCTCGTCTAAGATTTCAACTTAGGTCTCCGTATCCATTTCCTGAGACGATAACCGTTACGCTACTCGCCTATGTTCTTTATCCACCCACTCTTTTTCTTTTTTCTTGAATGTATTTCCCCGAATTTAACACCCAGCCGGGTCTCTCTTGTTTCAAATCATTTTGTCACGACATTTTTTCCCTTCTTTCTTTCTTCAGTCAAATTCTCTGGAAAACTTTTTATCTCTCTCAGACATTCGCAAAATGAGTAAAAAAAAAAAAGAATAATAATAAAAGTAAAATAAATAAATAAATAAGATAAAAAAATCCCCCAAAACAAAACAAAACAAAAAGCAAAAAAAAAGACAAAAATCCCCCCCCCCAAAAAAAAAACAAGAAAACAAGCAAACATTTAAAAAAAAATCTTCCCCTTCTCCTCTTCAAAAAACAAAACGAAAAAGACAGATTAGATTTTTTTATTGAAAAAAAAACATCTTGATCTTTTGTATTGTTTTAGATTAAGTAAGAAAAAAATCTGTCTTTACTGGTAAATTAGTGTTTCGTAACACACACACACACACACACACACACACACATACATATATATATATATATATATATATATATATATATATATATATATATATATATATATATATATATATATATATATATATATAACACTGATGTATACATATAACAAGATTATACTTAAAAATATTCACATCAGAGTAGAAAAACTATATCTATGTGAGTGCATCCATGTATGTGTGTTTGTGTATGTGTGTGCGATATATATATATATATATATATATATATATATATATATATATATATATATATATATATATATATTAATATATTTGCAGCAGTAAATATTTATGTATATATCCAAATCTTTATAAAAATGTCTCTTTAAGTATTTTCATCTACTTCTCTCTTTCTCTCTCTTTCTTTCTTTATATATATATACATGTAGGAAGTTATTTTTAGGGACATTTGTATACGTATAGATGTACACATACCTATCAACTGTAGCTCATACACACACACAACCACACAAACATACTCAAACACACACACACACACACACACACACACACACACACACACACACACACACTTACAGATATATATGATTGCTGTACTATCGCAACAAAAATTATTACGTTAGTACATGAATAAAATTAAATCGAATATATATATATATATATATATATATATATATATATATATATATATATATCGTAGGTATGTACATAAAAGTGCATAACTGATTATATATATATATATATATATATATATATATATATATATCGTAGGTATGTACATAAAAGTGCATAACTGATTATATATATATATATATATATATATATATATATATATATATATATATATATATATATATATTGAAGGCAGCAAGTTATTATTCAAGCAAGTTTTGTTAAAACGATGAAGCACTGAAAAGTATTTCTAATTTTATTTTTTCAAGATCCCTTGTTATTTTTCTAGTGTTGGGATCTAGATGGTGAATGGATTGTCCCATGTCTTCTGCCCAAGCGCTTTCGACCGTTCTTTTGGTCGTCATCAGAGGTAGTGTAGTTTGAGTTGACAGTTGAGTTTTTACTGTTTTGATCATTTGTTTTGAACATTTTGTTTTGTAGTTGTCGGTTGGAATGTTTTCAGCATTTTGTTTTAAAACGTTCGGTTGGAAAAAGGTTTACTAATAGAGTTGATGATTTTTATTTATTAAAGATATTTAATATGTTAGTGCCTTAGTTAATTTTATTTATGTTTTTTTTTAATGCATATTGCTTCTAAGATTTTTAATCGTTTTTATTATTGTTTTTATTTATAATTATTGTATTATCTGTGAGAATCTTCATTACACCGGAAGATGTAAGTTGGTTAGTGTTATTGTTGTGTTTTATAATTAAATGTTGTTTTATGGCGTTATTTTCTGGAAGGTGATAAGTAAGACGACGAGATAACGTTGTAATTATATAGCCTCCTCAAAAAAAAAAAAAATCCTACATCAGCTTTAAAATCTCGGCAAACCAATGACTTTTGATAAATTGAATTGTCAGAAATAGAACTGTTTATCCATTTAACAGTATGTAATCAAATAACAGTCTAATTGAACTTTAGTGATAGGTAGCAATACTTGCAACTATTTAACTGAGAGCAAACGAAGGAATACTGTTGAATAGATAGGTTAGTGTTAAATAGTGATGAACTAGTTAACTTTGTGCAAACAAATAATTAATTATGAACAGAATTATTCATAATAAATTGAATAAAAATTTTATCAACAAAATATGTTTATAAATCATATATATATATATATATATATATATATATATATATATATATATATAGTTGTATATATATATATATATATATATATATATATAAATATATATATATATATATATATATATATATATATATATATATATATATATATAAAGAGGATTTGGTATTAAATAACAGACAATAGTTGATATGCCATAAAACCCAACCAAACCAAACAAACACACATCCTCCACACACACACACACACACACACACACACACACACACACACACACACACACATATATATATATATATATATATACAAATCCATTCATACACACATATATGTATACGTAAACATTTATGTATGAACGAATACAAATATATTTGTACACACACACACACACACACACACACACACACACACACACACACACACACACACACACACACACATATATATATATATATATATATATATATATATATATATATATATATATATATGCAGGCGTATACACACACACTCATATATATATATATATATATATATATATATATATATATATATATATAGTTGTTTTCTTTGTATTTAGCTTTATCTATATAATATCGTTATCAATTTGTTGTCGAAGTGTTACCTATCTTATATAAATACATACATACATGTATATATATATATATATATATATATATATATGAACTACGTATATATTTATGTATATATGTATATCTTTATACAAATGTCTCGAAAATATCTCCCTCTCCCATTTTCTTCAGATATATACGTATACACACACACACACACACACACACACATATATATATATATATGTGTGTGTGTGTGTGTGTATGTGTGTGTGAGTGTATTTTTTCACACACCTGTGCATATATCTATATCTATATCTATATCTATATCTATATATATACATCGATGCATTAATAATTCTTTAACCTGAAACAGCTGAATTTTTATCTGAACTTTTAACTGTATAATCTTCAATCAGTGTAATTAATATTCTTCATTGAATAAAGTTCATTGACAAGGAAAAGATAATAGTAAAAATAAATATTTATTTTGTGACGTAAATGATTTTTTCATTATTAGGTTACGAATCTATCTATCTATCAATTTATCTATCCATCTCCACTATTAAAACAAATTTAATAAATAGTAGTTTTTGTGTTAGCCACGAAAATGAATTTTCAAAAATGACAACAACAAAAACAACAACAACAATAATAATAATAATAATAATAATAATAATTACGATTTAATTTTGTTTTTATCCAATCTCTTCGCCCTGGCAGATTAGGACACAAGGTCAACTTTTACTTGGAGTACATCTAGTTTGAATTAAAATTTTTCCTTCTCTTAGACTGATTGTTTAATTATGGCTAAAGAACTCAGTCTTATCGACTATTTTTCATGTCTTGTGGCGGTAACAGATGGGCTCATGCCTTTTTCCAAGGGCATTAGTGCCAAATAAAACTCAAACCGGCTTATTGGCCCAGGGGGTAGAGTGTTCGCCAATGGTCCGGGAGACCGGGGTTCAATCCCAGGTCGTGTCAAACCAAAGACTTTTAAAAAATGGTACTTGATACCTCCTTGCTTAACATTCAGCATTATAAGGTACTTATCAAGGGTAAAGTGTAGCAATCCAGGTAAAGGAGTAGCGCCCTCCCCTACACCTTGGTGTATTAGCTATTGAAAAGGGAGCCTTCGGGTCGCCCTTGTCTACAATCGCCAACTTTACTTACAACTTTACTTACAAAACTCAAAAATTATTCGAACTCGGGTTATCGATTACATTTCCGATTATAATGATATTTGTCACTGCCTCCCACCAGACAGGACTTGACACAAGGTCAAAAGCCCGAAGGCCGATTAAAGTGGGGATAAAGGGGAGGGGAAGGTCGGGAACAAGCTGAGACTCGAACCCTGCTTGTCATTGACCCACTAAGTGCAAAGTGGGTCTAATGAATCCATTAGTATCACGAACCTAAATCTAGGTCCGGGCACGTATGCCAGCATATAGCTTGAACTAGACCGTGAAGTCTAGTGCTATACAAGGGGTCTGAAAAGCAGCTCGCCCATCCGAAGGTTGCCCAGCCGAAGCTGAGGGCCTATTTGGCCCCGAGTCTGCTCTTGATTTCGATCGCCTATCCGGCACGAAAGCCAGACGGCCCAGCCAAAAGGCCGAGAAACGATAATGATAACCATTATGCTACGTACGCAGCCAATTTATTTAGCCTCATACAGTATGAAACTAAGACTCGTCAACATCAATGAAAAGATGTGAAGTTTATTAGTTATTTTGCTATATTCTTCGCAATCCAATTTAAATTAGCTTTTATAGATTTTTTTTTAATGGATTTTTGCATGAACAGTTTTTTTATTGCTTTAGTTTTCTGTTGCCTTTCTTTCCTCTCATCACTTCACTGTGTCACTTTCTGCCTTTGTTGCATGAAACACGTTCAGCGAGTTATTCTATACGTACAAATCAATGAAATTACGATGTACTACCTAGGAATTTAGGAGCCAATGCTCCCTTATTCTAGAATGAAATAGACAGAACAATTATATGAAAAGAACCTTAAGAACAATACAGATGTCATTTACTAAAATGAAACTTAGTTTAACATGATATCAGAATTATGGAGAATTCGGTGAAAATTAAACTCACTAACAATGGTAAATTTGTATTGCTTGTTAACCATTACATCAAACCAGACACTCTTTTCTAACAATACAGGTGATCAAGAAATTAAAAATAAAACGCTCACCAATATTCAAAATACGTTAAAAGCCAGCACATCGATATAGACAATACTGAAACTTCACAAATATAGGACTTCACACATTTAATAGCTGTAAATATCTTGAGACATATCAAATATAATTGCTTCTACCTGGTTGGTCCTTAAGGAAAAATTATACCGAAGGGCCAAGTAAAAAGGTCTGATACTAATTTGAGGACTCCATCATTCCTGTTGGGATTTTGAAATAAAAACGAATCACCCAATCCAGATCTTTTTTACATAGTTAACAAGAAGAAATGAGCTTGACAATAAGTAGATTTTGCCGTTCACACTGACCACAATGAAATTAAAGGGAAGGAAAAAACTGGATAAATACCTGGACTATATTTTCCAAGTTAGGTGATTGCAACTAAATTATGGGACACTTGGAAATGCGTCCCTTGTGACATTTCAGAATAACTGCCAATTTCTTCTCAAAAAAGATTTGGACTATGTTTTCGTGTTAACATGTTCGTTCTTACCTGAATTTAGACCCTTACATACCATAACCTAAATCAGGACCCTTACATCCCGGACTTTCACATCCCAGACCCTGAATCCAGACCCTTGAATCCAGTCCCTTACGTCCTAGATCTTTACTTCCCAGACACTGAATCCAGATCCCTACATCCCGGACTTTCACATCCCAGACCCTGAATCCAGACCCTTACGTTCTAGATTTTTACATCCTAGACACTGAATCCAGATCCGTACATCCCAAACCTTTACATCACAGACCCTGAATCCAGACCCTTATATTGATTGAGATTTTCTCAGAAGACAGATGTGCCAACGCAAGAGGATCTGAAACTATTTTCATCAAATTTACAAATATGTTTGATTGAGTGGCGAGTCATGATATTAGCTTCACCGTATTCCACCCGCTTCAACGAATCTCCATATAAAAAAAAAAGAAACAAAGACATCATTGACCAAGATAAGGATTGGAAAAAGGTACCTTGACGTGGTAAAGTATATCTGTTGGTGTTATTTTTATTGTAGTTGTAGTTGTTGCTTGGTACACAGGCCTCAGTGCGATCAATTTTTAAAAAATGGAGTTCGAATCTTTAAGAACTTATAACCAAATTGAAGATTGATTGGTTTCTTTGTTTAAAGGCATATCAACCTTTGTAGGTTATTTAATGTCAAAGCCATAGTCCTAGAAGAACAGTAGTGGTACTATTTAACCCATAGCTGGGAGGATAAGGGGGGGTCATACCTTTCCCAAGGGTATTTGCCCGAAAGTGAACGTAATAGCGTGACTGGAGTACGAACTCGCTTTAACCATTACACCACGAAGACACCCCCATTGAAGATTATAAAGAATTCTTTTTAGTTTTCACAAGTTCTTAGATTAAGTATTTTCATTATTTAAAAAAGTATCGGGACTATTATCTTTATTTATGTTGTTTTTAACCCAGTGTTTTAATTGATGTATTATTTTATTTTATTTGTTTACATAAATCTGTTTATTGTTCTACACTGTTATCGTCGTAAGAAATGGACACGGCGACACGAGTTCATATCCTGGACGAGAATGATTGCATTTCACATAGCACTAATACCCTTCGGAGGGGTTTGAATCCTATTATTCTCCCTCCAGCTATGGGTAAATAGTAGGGCAGACTGAGTTCTTCTGCCTTGGTGAGGCAACTAGTCTAGGAGAAGGAAAACTCTGAATTCAAACCTGCTAAACTCCGCTTAAAAATTGACCTTGTGTCATATCCTGCCCAAGCGGAGAGGTTGGTAAATATGTATTATTATACACTGTTGTCTTCACGTGCATTGTTTTTAACAGCATTTCAGCCGATATATTCTTCGACCTTTCCAATAGCAGAAATTTTGAAATGAACTGTTTGTATTTGTATACTTATTATTTCATCCTTATTTTGTATTTATTCTTATTGTTTTCAAACAATATTTTGACCGATATATTCTTTGGCCTTCCTGCATTGAGTGAATTTATGAGATTAAGTGTTTTCGTTATAATTTAACTTTCTTTGCAATTTGCCCAGTCTTGAAATTACTTCGTGGTAAATACGGCCCCACATATTCCATTAACAGGCTGACTTCTAACAAGCGAAGTAATGTAAGCAAAAATAAATGAATGAATAAATGAATAAAATAGAATAAAATAAAATAACATAAATTAACCCATTCATGGCTGTATATGAAATTAACCTAAAAATAGAATTAACTTTAAAAATTGAACCTAGAAAATATTATAATCATGTTCGTTGAATTTATCCGAAGTTATTTTTATTCCTTTCAACATTAAAATGCATGTTAACATTTTGTCTTTTACTAATCCACGAATTATAAACGGCTGTATGTTACCTTGCTTTTATGATTTCAAAATAACTTTAGATAAATTCAACCAATATGATTATATCATTTTGTCTATTCAACTTTTAAAGCTAATTCACTTTTTAGGTTAATTTCATATACGGCTATGGATGGATTATTATTTACTTATGTTTTTCTTACATGACTTCGACCTGTTTGAAGTCAGCCTGTAAATGTAGTGTAATGTAGTAGGAGTTTTAAAATAGCAAAAAATGCTACAGAAACTGCTTAGAAAAGTTTTAGGGTTTATGGCCAATGTGTCATTACTGATCGGCAAGTCAAGATCAAATTTTTAAAGTTTTATTCTGGTGATACGTCATTAAGAGATGAACCCAGACTAGGACGCTCATCAGACTTCAATCAAGATGCATTGAGAGAATTGATGGAATCAAATCCATATAACAATACTCAAGAATTAGCACTTAATCTTAATACATCCTAATCCACAATCTGCCGCCACTCGAAAAAGATAGGGAAAGTGAGCAAGCTTGGCGATTCGGTTCTTCATTAAACTTAGTAATTACTCTTTCCAGGCAGAGAAATGACCCGTTTCAGAAGTCCCCCGCGGACTTTCTCGAAACCTATGTATGGCACTAGACCTTGCTGTCTAGTTCAAGCCATAACCCGGCATACGTGCCCGGACCCACATTTGGGTTCGTGAAACTGATTGCTTCATCAGGCTCACATTGCACCAAGTGAGCCGATGAGCAGTATAGACCAGTAGGGTTCGAGTCTCAGCTCGTTCCCGACCTTCCCCTCCCCTTTATCCCCACTTTAATCGGCCTTCGGGCTTTTGACCATATGTCAAATCGTGTCTGGTGGGAGGCAGCAACAAATAAACAGAGAAATGACCCGTTTCTCTATGAATATCATTTCAAGCGACGAAAGTTTTTACGACAATGTCAAACACAAAATGCATTGGATTGATAAGGATGAATCTCTGCAGCTAACCACAAAAACGGAGCTTCATAGAAAAAAAAAGGTTATGCTGTGTGTACCTTCGGATCACTACAGTATTATTCATTTTCAGTTTTTAAAACCACAATCAGACAATGCAAATTTATACTCTCAACAGGTGCAACGTGTCCATGAAAATCTTCTAAGGAAACACCCCACACTCGTCAACTGGAGAAACGTTGTGCTACTCTTTGATAGCGCCTGGACACAGTCAGTAAGAATTACGGATCTAGAAGGGTCTGTTTTACCCCATCCACCATATTCCCCAGACCTTGCATCAATTGATTTTTATTTTTTTCGTTTTCTACAAAATACACTGAATGAAAAAAATTTCCTGATCCGAGAAGATCAGATGAAAATGTTTGTGGAAAACGTCTTGAGCTCGAAAGCAGCTTACGAGGAATCAAGGAGATAGTTGATGAATAGCAAGAGGGTGATTTAAAATAAGAACTAATTTAATTTTGATTGCAATTAATGCATTGTTAAATTATTCATAGATAAATTATATTTTACTAAAATGGAAATTATCTATGACTCAATCGAATATATAATCGCTTAGGTCAATTTTTGACCTGAATCAATCTAAAGAAATTTTTAAAAATTGTAGTTCACTGCCAGAGTGAAAAGAGCAGATTTAAAATTTTAAAATCTTTGTGCGGAGTTTTACAGGTTGGAATTTCCTTCTCCTAGACTGGTTGCTTAACCAAAGCTAAAAATAACCCTGACAACCTTACTATACTGGAGGGAGAACAGTTGGTTAAATAATTTAGTGAAATACAAACAGCCTCGTCCAAGATTTGAACTCATGTCACCGTATCCATTTCTAACGACAATAACCATTACACCACACACATGCACGCGTGTGTGTGTGCGCGCGCGCGCGTGTGTGTGTGTGTGTGTGTGTGTGAGAGAGAGAGAGAGAGAGAGAGAGAGAGAGAGAGAGAGAGCTTTTGCCTTGTTTTTTTTTAATCCTTTCCACCGCGGTGCTGAAATGTGACAAAAAATTCGTTTAAAGTTTTCATCCAGCAGGAAGCACATTTCCCGTGGGTCTGTGCCAAAATAGTTCAGCTCCGTCGGCATCCCTTTTCTAATAATCCTTAGGCACTGGGTAATAAATCCAACACTTACTCATTTAAACAAGAGGGCAGGTGCTGCCTGGTGGGAAATCACCCTGGAGCTGAGTTGATTTATTTCTTTTTTACACCACTTAACATGAACGCCAAGTGTGTGTCCGTGTGTGGCTTTCCCTGGGTATATAGGTGTGTGTCCGTGTGTGGGTTTCCCTGGGTATATTGGTGTGTGTATTTTTATATAATCACCGATTAATCATGTTTCGTAGTGAATTTGCTTTTGTTTATTTTTATTGGTTTTATTTCACTTTTCCCGCCCTTTTTTCCAACTTAAACTTACTCGACTTTCATTCATTTTTATACTTTTCTTTCTTTCTTTCTTTCTTTCTTTCTATTTTATTTTATTCTATTTTTCTAATTAAGGGATTGTTGAAATTATTTTCTTTTTTGCGTTTTCTTTCTTTTTGCAATTAGTTTATTGTTTTATGTAATTATTCAATCTTTTATTTATTCTTGTAAAAACGCTTCTTTCCCTTTTAAAAACATTTCTTTGTTCTTTTGATGATTTCTCTCTTCTTCCCCACCCCTCTCTCTCTCTCTCTCTCTCTCTCTCTCTGTGTCTTTCTCTATCTCTTTATCTCATACTTCTTTTTCGTTTTCTTTACTCCTCTTTCTTTCTTTCTTTCTTTCTTTCTTTCTTTCTTTCTTTCTTTCTAATACTCCCATTTTTCATCGGCAGTTAGCATCATCCTATCATTAAGGCTGCTTTTTATAGGATAAAAATAAACTTATTTACTTTAAACGGCAGGCACCTGTCAAAAAGAAAAAAATTGACCCTTTTTAGAAAAACCAAAATTTAAAAAATAACAAAAAGAAGCTACAAAAAACAAAACAAAAAACAAAAATAATACAAAACAAACGCAAACATAAAACGCCTGAACAAACTTTGTGACTCTTCCTACCCCAGTTTTCTCTTCTTGTTTCACTTTCGTTTTATCCACCCGTTCCCTCAGCAACTGAAAGCCAAGTGAAAGCTTTTTGTGTAAAAAATAAAAAAAAGAAAGAAAAATGACGCTTTATTTGGTGGAGCGGAAATTGAATTGCAAAGAAAGAAAGCCAACATGCAAAGTAAATGGTTGACAAAAGGAAACAAAGAACAAATATAGAACAACAAAAAGACAATGAAAAAAGAAAAAAGAAAGAAATACAGGGAAAGAAAGAAAGAAAGAAAGAAAGAAAGAATACCGGAAAAGAAAGAAAAAAAGAAAGAAAAAAAGATTGGATCAATGGGAGAAGAATCGGTAGAGAAAAGAAGAAAAAGTTATTATACTGAAAAAAGTGAAAGCAACTACAAGAACAAGAACAACAAAAAACGAACAAACAAAAAACAAAACAGTCCATGAAGATACAAAAAATTAACGACTCCATCAACTGTCAAGATAAAAACTTTTTTCCAGATAGAGAGTAAGAAGGAAGAGTAAGGAGGAAAGACGAAAAAGGATTGGTGGAAAAAAAAACAGAGAGAGAGAGAGAGAGAGATGACATAATAGTGAAAGAATTAAGAATCAAAAGAATTTGTCAGTTGATTTTGTCGTTGGCCAATCCATCGGAGTTTTTCGTTCCTTGTTGTTTTTTCTTTTTATGGCCTAGTGAGTAGAGTGTTCACCAATGGTCCGGGAGATTGGGTTTCAATCCAAGCTCGAGTCATACTAAAGACTCAAAATGTGGTACTTGATGCTGCCTTGCTTAACACTCAGCATTATAAGCTACGGATCAAGGGTAAAGTGGAGCAATCCAGTGAGTGGAGTAGCGCCCTCCCCTACGCCTCAATGTAGTAGCTATTGAAAAGGGAGCCTTCATGTCACTCTCGACTAAGGTCGCCAACTTTTATTTCTCTTAACTTTTTTCTCAATGTACAACAGAATATTGGATAGGCGACAAGATACTAGTTAATACATGTGAAATCAGTGAAGCGTTGCAGTGTTTCAAACAGAAAGTATGTTGCTGTTTGAATGAGCACATGGCACCATTGTAACGCTGCCTTATAAAAAACCGACAAATATAAATATACATATATTTTTTTTGTGGGAGGGGTTTATGGCATATCAACCATAGTAGTTTATTTAATGCCAAATCCTATTTATGCATATATATTAAATATATATGATTTGGTTTGGTTGGGTTTTATGGCATATCAACCATTTTAGGTTATTTAATGCCAAATCCTATTTATGCATATATATTAAATATATATGATTTGGTTTGGTTGGGTTTTATGGCATATCAACCATTTTAGATTATTTAATGCCAAATCCTTTTTATACATATATATTAAATATATATGATTTGGTTTGGTTGGGTTTTGTGGCATATCAACCATAGTAGGTTATTCAATGCCAAATCCTATTTATACACATATACTAAATATATATGATTTGGTTTGGTTGGGTTTTATGGCATATCAACCATTGTAGGTTATTTAATGCCAAATCCTGTTGATATATAAGTATCTAATATCTATGATTTGTGAATACATTTTGTTGAAAACGTTTTAAACGAGCTTAAGCTAATTTTTTTCTCACAGTTAAATGGTTTCAAGCATTTCCATCAAATACGGAATCATTCTATTTACTATTAATCATTTGTTTGCACACAGTTAAAGAGTTTCAAGTATTTCTATGTAACTGTAACAATTTAACTTGAGTCATTTGTTTGCATAACTTTAAATAGATATACATATATGATTTGAAAGAGAATAGTTTGTTGGTAATTTCATTTTTAAATGAGTCAGAACTGATTTATTTACATACTAGAATTGCTATTGTTTCTACACAGTTTAATGGTTTCAACTAATGTTTTCTAACACTAATAATTCTATTCAATATTGATAATTTGTTTGCAGACAATGAAGTGGTTAAAAGTATTACTATATAGCACTAATTATTCTATTCAACATGGTTCATTCATTTTGCACTTAGTTAAATGGTTCCAAGTATGGATATGTTATGCCAATATTTCAATTTAGGCACACTGTAGCATGTCCACGTCCAAAAACATACGACCAAGATACGAACAGGTGAAATGGACATAAGGAATCCCGAAATATACGAAATTGGTTCAGGTACGAAACTGTTATTTACCTTTTTGAGTTTAAGGTTTTTCGACATGAGGAGAGAGAGACACAATTTCTTTCTATGCTGACTTTTCCATCTGACCGCCACCGCGTGCGGCCCCCGCCGCAAACTTTTGGTCTGGCCTCGGCGAGCTCCGAAAATCGACTTTCATGTTCGGAGTTTAAATCTCAACTAACTGCTTTTTTTCAAATCCCCCAAATCATCAGCGCTTCCGGGCATGACGTCATTCACGTTCCTATCTGTGTTTTTTATTGTGACATCTCTGATTGTTACATCCGCCCCGCGCGCGCGTGAAAACCTGCGCTCAATGTGTGCACCTAACTAACCCATGCACCAAGCGAAAGGTTCTCAGCCTAACTAAACCGAAAGGCAAGATATATAAAACGAAATCCCACCGCAATTATATTACAACACAGTTAAAGAATTAAAGTATTGCTATTTAACAGTAACAATTCAATTCGACATTACTCAATCGCTTGCATATTCTTAAATGGTTCCAAGTATTGATATATATCACTAACAATTCATATAAATATCAATCTTTTTTTTTTACACAGTTAAATGATCAAACATTTCTATTTTTAACAATTCGATTTAACATAAGCCGTTTGATAGGATCCTATCAGGTGCTAATACTCCGAGCCAGAGCATACCTGGAAGTAATAGCAATGAAGGGGTACTCTACATTTGCCAGAGCACTGGGACTGGAGCCTGGCTATTTGATGGTTTAATGTCATATCCCGGACACCCATAAAGGAAGTCTTACCCTTCTTCAGTCGGTGTATTATACAGCCCCAGCCGACTGAGCTTATATTTTTCTCTACCTCCCACCAGACAGGACTTGACACAAGGTGAAATGACCCGAAGTGCGCGTTAGGGGAGGGAAAGTGCAGGCCCAAGCTGATGTGAGCCTATGACCCTAACTGGATATGGACCCAAACATGGGCCCAGACACAGACATTAGCTTAAACTGGACAGAGAGGTCCAGTGCTAGACAAAGGTGTCAATAATACAGCTCGTACACCCAAAAGTGGCCAAGCCGAACCCGGTGGCCTTTTGGCCTTGAGTCTGCCATTCAACATTGACTGGACGCAGAAAAGCCTATGCGCGAAGCAGTGGCTAATCGACTGAGCTGGTGGGTATATAACGCTAGATCCTATATATATATATATATATATATATATATATATATATATATATATATATATATATATATATGATTTGTAAGCGAATATTTTTATTTAGAAGTATTAATTGTAAATGATTTATAAATAATGAATCATTAAGAAATATTTAATACGTATTTGAGAGTTACATAAAGTCATTTATTAAGCGAAGTTTCAATGGTTTTCATTCAGAGTTGGGATTTTTAAGTGATCGTTTGCTATGCCTTTTGAAAGTTAAAGTGTCCAGTCTGGCCTACTATTTTATCCATAGTTGGGATAGAAGAGATGGATTTAAACCTTTCCGAAGGCCATTTGTGCGAAATGAAACACAAAGAATCTGATCTCAGCTCGTGGGTCCATACTTTTAAGACGATAAACGTTACTCTAAAGGCGTTTTCCTTTCTCTCTTTCTCTGTCTGTCTGTCTCTCTCACTATCTATCAAGCTATATATCCATCCATACGTAGATATTAATGATATAGTAATTGATGTTTAAGTAGATAGATAGATAGAGAGAGAGAGAGAGAGACAGAGAGAGAGAGAGAGAGTGAAGGAGAGGGAGAAATGAAACTATACATTTAAACTTGAAATACTTAAACCTTTGTTTTTTTCATTGATTCTCATTGACTTTGCCGCTAACGAAGATATATTTGAACAAGTTGAGATTGATATATACAAACTGAGATAGATAGAAAGATAGATTGATATCAACCAACCAACCGATAGATAGATAGATAGATAGATAGATAATGAATAGGAACAAATTACGATAGACAGGAAGATCAATGGGATTGTCGAGCTCGAGGGTTCTTGTTCTTTCATGCATGTCCAGATTACTTAAGTTTTTGTTGGTATTGAACGCTGGTTTCAAACTTTAAACGACATTTAAGAACTAGCTTATAAGCCGGGTTTTTTCAACGTTGTTCAATAATATGTTGAAACTGCGTGTGCTGAGTTACAGAACTTATCTTTGTTGCGTTGACCATTGCTCATTGATTCAACTACTGGGGTAACTGTCGTCTAATGATCGATGATCGTCTCTGGACGAGCAAACATTTTGTTTAACCGTTAATTTTAGCTTCGCAAAAACTGCATCTTTTCTCCCGCATCTTTTGACTTCGTTCTTTCCTGGGTGGTTATACGCTTATCACTGGTCCGTTTCTTTCCGTCTAGTTTCTCCATCCAGAACGTGTTTATGTATTTGTTGGATGGTTGTTTGAGTTTTATGGCATATCAACCTTTGTAGGTTATCTAATGCCTAATCCATTTTTGTACAAATAATCAGTTCTATTTCAAACAATTCAGTTTAGCATGAGTACACAGTTTAATTGTCGAAAACATTTCTATTTCAAGCTATTCAGTTTAGTCAAACAGTTCTAATTCCACAAATTCAGTTTAGTATAAGTATAGATTTTGTTTACGCAGTTAAATGTCAAAACAGTTCAATATCAAACAATTCAGTTTAGCATAAGTACGCAGTTTACATGTCAAAACAGTTCTATTTCAAGTAATTCAGTTTAGCATAAGTACACTGTTTAGTTCTATTTGATTCTTAGATAGGACCCTATCTGGTTCTACCACTCCTAGCCTGAGTGGACTTGGGAGCGATGGCAATGAAGGGGTACACCGTATTCCCCAAAGCTCCAGCATTACTGGAACCTAACCGTCAGATTGTTTAGTGTCATATCCAGGACACTCGTTGGGGGGGTATTACCCTCTGTAGAGAAGCAGTCGGTGTATTCTACAGCCCCAGCCGACTGGGCAATTGTTTGTGAATGTGTGCATGTAAGGAGAGAGTCCGTTCTATTTCCAAATATTTACTTACTCCTCCACACGAACAGTTTGTGACACAAGTTCACTTTTTAAGCGAAGTTTTGCAGGTTTGTGTTCAGAGTTTTTTTTTTGCCATACCAAGGTTAAAGAGTCTCGTCTGCCCTACTATTTACCCATAGCTAGAGAGAGAATAATTAGATTCGCACCTTTCCCAAGAGTATTAGAGCAACGTGAAATGCAAATACCCTCATCCAGGATTTGAACTCGGGTCACAGTGTCCATTTCCTACGACGGCAACCATTTCACCATGTATGCCTCCATTACACCATGAACGTCTGAGATAGATAGATGTGAAGGAACGGGGATAAGTACATAGGAATGGACTCAAATGTGACATACTGAAATTGATTATTATAAATAAACTGAAATAGATAGATAGATAGATAGATAGGAACACACTTTGATAAGATAGGAAGATAATGAGATTGAATTCAGTTTTTTTCTCCTAGACCGGTTGCCATACCAAGGTTAAAGAGTCAGTCTGCCCTACTATTTATCATATTTACCAACCCCTCCGCTCGGGCAGGATACGACACAAGGGCAATTTTTAAGCGGAGTTTAACAGGTTTGAATACAGAGTTTTCCTTCTCCTAGACTAGTTGCCTCACCAAGGCTGAAGAACCTAGTCTGCCCTACTATTTACCCATAGCTGGAGGGAGAATAATTAGATTCATACCTTTCCCAAGGGTATTAGTACAATGTGAAACTGCCCTACTATCTATCCACTGTTTGTTTGTTTGTTTGTTTTTAATGGCATATCAACCTTTGTAGGTTATTTAATGCCAAAGCCATTCTCCTAGTAGAACAGTAGTAGTGCTATTTAACCTATAGCTGGGAGGAAAAGGGTTCATACCTTTTCCTAAGTACTGTGGTAGTATCTGTTAGGTTCCTATCTCCAGGTCAAATAGATCTCTTTAAAAATTATTCAAATTCGACTGGACCGTGGGCAAAAAAGCAAAGAAAAACAGAACAAAACAACTCTTAAGAAACAACTGCACAAAAAATGTTCATATGAATAAACAATTAACACGATTACCTAACTTCTTGGCATAAAATAACTCTGGACAAGTTGATATGCCGATAAAATCAATCAATCAAATACTCAGTCAATTAAATGTTTTTAGATTATAAACTTAACGTCTTCGCTTATAAAAACCTAGACGAGTTGACATGCTGTTAAAATCGATGAATCAATCAATAAAATGTTTTTAGAAAATGTGAAGAAATGACACTTGAAGACCAACCACAATCTGGCAGACCTTCAACGAGTCAAAAAGTTTGCCATTCGTTGATTGATGAGATATGAGAGGTCTTAATCCTAAGAGTTAATGACTATAAACGCTAACAGATGATTTTAAAATGAAGCGCGTTTCAGTAACAGTCAAGTCTCCTTTGCTCACAGAGGATTAAAACAAGTACTATTATTTGAAATGGAGGAAAATATTCGAAAAGAATTTTTTCAGAAGTTTCGACTACAGATGAGCAAATAATTCCAAGCAATTGAATTGTAAATATATTATGAGAATAAACAATTATTTTAAAAACGTTAAATAAATCAAACATTTGAAAAATAAAAAAGTTTTAAAACTACAAGTATATATATATATATATATATATATATATATATATATATATATATATGCACCGTAATTTTCGGTGAACAAGTCGACTTTTAAACCTGAAAAATCTCTACCAAACTTCGGGTCGACTGACACGCCAGGGGCAAAATATAAACCTGTACCACACTGTCGTCTGGGAGAGTCCCCGTGGCGAAGGTGTTAACGTACTGGATTGTAAACGAGTTCGAACTCCAGTTTCGCTATTATATTTACTTTTGTAATAATACACTGACATTTAAGCTGTAATTATGCTAAAGTGAATTGTTTGAAATAGAACTGTTATATTTAACGGTGTGAACAAAAAACTGTATTTAAACAAATGACTGTGTGTAAACAAAAAAATGTACTTATGCTAAACTGCATTGTTTGAAGTTAAGTGAAACCTTTTAACTATGTGCCAAAAATGAGCTTAATTTTGTTTAAGGAAGTTATCTGAAAATTGTATTTAGAAATCATATATTTAGTATATGTAAAAAAAAAGATTTGGCATTAGATAACCTGCAATGATTGATATGCCATAAAACCAATCCAAACCAAACCATCTGTTTTTTATTTTATTATTACTTTTTTTTTTAAAGAGTTTTAGTAAGAAACGTCTGAGAATCTTGAACATATTTAGATGGTAGGGTGGGGTAAATGAAGAAACCAGTAACACTTTTCACAAGTGGCCTACTGTCATTCCAACACCCTGCTACACACCTATCCTCCAAGGTATTTGTAATCGGCGACATTGTGTACTCACATCTTAATATTATCTTCTTTCTGTTTTGGGCAACTTTTGATACAGGATGTCCCCCAAAAGTATATGGGGGTGTCCGTGTGGTGTAGTGGTTGACGTGCTGGACTTCGATATTATAGGAAGTGAGTTCGAACTCCAGTCGTGCTTTTGCGTTCACTTTCGGACTAAAACCTTTAGTAAAAGTAGAAACCCCTTATCCCTCCAGGTATGGGTTAAATAGAACTACTGTACCTAAATCATCCTTATAGGGATGACTTAGGTATTTAATAACCTAGAGAAGTTGATATGCTATTAAACAAAGAAACCAAACCAGACCAAAAATATTAACACATTTCGAGATTTCTAAGTTTTATAATCCAAGTTAAAAAAAAAGAGTATACAATATTTCTAGGTATTGCAGGTGTTTGAACCAATGATCGTTATGCTGTAGGAACTGCTGACAACGTGAACAACTGAATTATCGCAGGTGTTCAAACTGATGACCATTGGGTTTAAGGCTTAGCTGATAACGCGAATTGATGAAATTCCAAGCATCACTGAGTTATAGTAGGTGTTCAAACTGATGACTATTCTGTTTAAGACTTGGCTAATAACATGAACAGAAAGAATTGCAAAATTCACGAATCGTTTCAAAAGGTGTTTTTGAGCATTCTGTTCAAATTTCAGCGCTCAACTAATTCATTGCTGCTGGCTTCATACCATAAAGTTAAATGACTCAATTAAACGACACAATTTCGAATACTGAGCACTTCTGACCCCCTCTTGCTATGGTTCATCAAAATGTAAATATACGGTGGGTTACAGTGAAGTGGGTCATCATCGTTTTTTGAAAACAGAATCAATGGTCAAATTACGCTTACATTTTTGGGTGGCACCCTGTAGTTTTGTCATTTAGTATAGTTTGTGCCACAACGATTGGTGTGTGTGTGTGTTTGTATGTGGTGGATAAGGGTGTAAATGATTGAATAAAACACCGGTCTACAAATTAATAAATTTTTATTTCTTTAAATTGAGTGAAAAGTTTGTTGAAAAACAGAAGTTACAAAAACTTTTCTTTTAAGTAAAGATAATTTTAGTTAGCGCGTAAATATTGTTAAGAGAGAAATTAAAACTAAGTGGACATATTTTATGTGCGTAAAAAATCTATGTTTGTGCATCACTATGTTGTGAGAAAATATATTTATGCTTTTGCATGTGTAAGGCTGCAACTGAAATTCTTTCATCAGCAAGCGTAGGCTGTAATAGCAGTACTTATAGATCTATGTGAAACAATGACGTATTCGTTTTATTTAAGATAATTAAGCAGTGTTGAAATTAGATGCATACTTAAAGGAAAAGAATGTTAAATTTTCACTCAAAAGAAATAAACCAAAAGTTTTAGAGTAAGTGTAGAATAATTCCATACTTACTGAAGAAATATTGTTTTATCGATATTTATAAAATTGACGTAGGCTCGAAATTAGATTAAAAATGTTGATTTATTTATAATTCTAAGTGGAAAAAAATTCAGAATTAAAGATTCTAACTATCTAAGAGTAAAAAGATTTGTGAAATTATTTTGGGTTTTGATCCTTCGCAGCAATTCAAATCGCCCTGGAGATGGTATATTAAAAAAACAAAAAGCAACGTTGGCATACTATCATATATTGAAATAAAAAGTACAAACTCTGAATATTTTGTTTTTCATATGTTTTTACATTTCCGTAAATACATGCATACGTACACACACACACACACACACACACACACACACACACACACACACATATATATATATATATAATCGGACAGTCGGCTGGAAAACGCCAACGTAAGACCCTTGCCAAAAAGGGTGTCATGATTATGACGCAAACCTGAATCCGGCCGTAAGTCTCAAGTTTTAGAGCTCTGAGGAATGACGAGTCTCCTTTGATTGTCATTACTCCCAGGTCCACTTTGACTTTGAGTTTTAGTACCAGTTAAAGTCTCATCTTTGGGCCAAGTAAAACTGTTTGTATTTGGGGTACTTGATAACTTATATCTGTCTGCAGAATATGGAAAGTCGTTGATATATGTAACAATGAAAGAAAACCAATTTATTAATCAAAACAACAACAATATTACTCAAGATCAATGTTCTTTTATGAAAGAGAATAGAGAAAACTAAGATTTAAAGAAGAAAACATTGAAAAACATCAAATTTTTATTAAATACGTGTGTGAATTTTCAAAGAAATCTAAAAACTAATGCGCTGATTGGTCAATAAATGCTAAAATACAAAAAATATAATTTCTGGAGTCTACTTTTTAAATAAAAATTTACTCTTTTTCGTTTTAGTGTGGAAATATATACGTGGATCATTAGATAAGTTTCCAGACTTTTTTGTATGGGCACTTTTATTGATAGTATACACATGAAACTCTTGTCCCCTTCGAAGTAATCTCCTCCGGCTACGATGCATTTGTTGTACCGTTCCAATAACTTCTTGAAGGCCCCATGAAAGTCCTCTTGTGTGACCGTGTCAATGACCTTCGTTACAGCTTCTTTCATCTCCTCAATTGTCTCATAACGACAGCGTCTGAGCTTAGGGAATAAGCAACGATTTCGCAGTCTGGCGCTTTAACCATTACAACACGAGAACACCACCCCTATAAAAATTTGGTTCTTTTTATTGCTTACACACACACACACACACACACACACACACACACACACACACATATATATATATATATATATATATATATATATATATATATGTGTGTGTGTGTAAGCAATAAAAAGAACCAAACACACACACACACACACATATATATATGTGTGTGTGTGTGTGTGGTTGGTTGGTTGGTTGGTTGGGTTTTATAGCATATCAAGCTTTGTAGGTTATTTAAAGCCAACTCCGTTTTTATGAAAATAGTTCTATTTCAAACAATTCAGTTTAGGATAAGTATGCAGTTTAAATGTAAGTACAGTTTAAATGTGAAAAACATTTCTATTTCAAGCTATTCAGTTTAGTCAAGCTGTTCGAATTCAACTAATTCAGTTTGGTATAAGAACAGATTTTGTTTACACACAGTTAAATGTCAAGACAGTTCTATATTAACAATTCAATTTAGTGTAAGTACAGTTTCAATGTCAAAAACAGCTCTATTTCAAATAATTCAGTTTAGCATAATAACGCAGTTTAAATGTTAGTACAGTTTAATTGTCAAAAACATTTCTATTTAAGCTATTCAGTTTAGTCAAACAATTCAGTTTAGCATAAGTATGCCGTTAGTTCTATTTAATCCATCGATAGGGCCCTATCAGGTGTTAGCACGCCGGGCCAGAATAGACCGGGGAACAATGTCAATGAAGGGGTGCTCCGCATTCTCCAAAGCCCCAGCGTCACTGGAACCTCACCATCAGATTGTTTAGTTTCATATCAGGACACTCATTGGTGGTGGTGGGGGGATCTTACCCTTCTGCAAAGGTGCAGTTGGTGTATTCTGCAGCCCCAGCCGACTGGGCAATTCACAGAGTTAAATGTCAAAACAGTTTTATTTCAGATAATTCAGTTTAGCATAAATACACAGTTTAGACGTCAAAACAATTCTATTTCGAGCAATTCAGTTTAGCATAAGTATGCAGTTTAAATATCAAAATAGTCCTATTTTAAACAAATCAGTTAAGCATAAATACGCAGTTTAAATGCAAAAAATAGTATAATGAAGGAATTACGGTTCAGTTCTATTTAACCCATAGATAGGACCCTTATCAAGTGCTACCACTATGGGCCAGAGTGAACCTGGGAGCGATGGCAATAAAGGGGTACTCCACATTCCTCAAAGCTCCAGTATTACTGAAACCTCACCATCAGATTGTTTAGTGTCATATCCAGGACACTTGTTGGTGGGGGTCTTACCCTTCAGCAGAGAAGCAGTCGGTATATTCTAAAGCCCCAGGGGACTAGGAAAAAATATATATGTATATATATATTTAGAGAGAGAGAGAGAGAGAGAGAGAGAGAGAGAGAGAGAGAGAGAGAGAGACCTATACATATATATATATATATATATATATATATATATATCCGAACTTCACCGTACGAGCAGGGTGCGGCAAAAAAATCAATTTTAAGCGGAGTTTAACAGGTTTGAATTCAAAGTTCCCCCCCTAGATCGATTGCCATACCAAGTTTAAAGAGCCCATGATGCTTTACTAATTACCAATAGCTAGAGGGAGAATAATTGGACTCATGCCTTTCACAAAGATATTAGTAGATTGTGAAATGCAAACAGTCTTTTCCAGGGTTTAAACTCAGGTTGCTGTCCCCATTTCCAACGACTATAACCATGTTTGTCATTTCTTCTCTAAGCAATCTTCATTTTGCGTTACATGACGAGAGGCTAGCGTGCAAGCGTTACCAGAGCTTTGCCCCATAAACACTGTGGTCACAGTTTCTGACCGATGACAGCGTCGCACAGGGCAGTAATGAATCTACTCTGGTTTTTAAATAAGGACTACGTCGAAATAAATCGATACGGTGACTAAGCGTTGAAATTGCGTACAGTGAAGACCCAAAGAATTCTTTAAGGGGACAAATGAAAGCAAAAGGTGTTGGCTAAAAAGAAGGAGGAAAGATAATAGGAAAGAAATAGAAAAGAAAAGAAAAAAAATTGAGAAAACAAAAATAAAAACGAAAGAGAGAAAGAAAGAAAAAGTAAGGATAAAAAGAAGAAAAAGAGAAGCGAAAGAAGATGAAGATGAAATAGCCAGACTTTGGCGCGAAAGTATCCGTTTCGCGAAATCTTCGCCTATTCCCGGAATTGCAAGTGCGCGTTTTAATGAGGCAGATGCGTTAGAAGGAGGGTGGGAAGATATCCGAAAAGAGAAATATTAATTCTTGGCCGTGTGTCCTGTGCGTGCCGTCACATAGGATGCGAGATAATGGCCGGCTGGCGACTGTCGATTCTGGTTTGGTTAATTAGGAACGGACAGGGATTGAACCTGGTACAATTTGGTTGCGCGGGTGGGGTGTAAAGTAAAGCAATTCTCATATATACACGCGTAGAGTTATATATAAGTATATCCTTCAATCATTCTCTCTCTCTCTCTCTCTCTCTCTGTTTTCATGGCACAAAAGTTTCCTTGTCTATACCTCTCTTCTCTCTTTCTCTTTTCTGTTCGTCGCTCTTTCTTTCTATCTCTCTAATTTTCGACCTTTTCTCTTTTTCGGAGAAGTCTTCCTGGCTTAGTGGGGAACGTACCGTTCTGCGACATCGTAGTTAGCGAGTTCGAACTCCAGTTTCTCTGTTCCGTTCACTGTCAGACTAATACTTTTAGGAACGGTATAAATACTTTTCCCCTCTCCACCTATTGGTTAAACAAGACCGCTATTGTTCTTTTCCAAAGATGGCTTTGACATTGAATAACCTCCGAAGGTTGACATGCCATTGAAACAAAGAAACCAAACCATTCCTTTCATTCTTAGTTTCTTGTCCTTTTCTTTTTCTCTCCTTTAGTGCTCACAGAATATATATATATATATATATACATATATATATATATATATGTATGTATGTGTGTGTGTGTGTGTGTGTGTGTGTGTGTGTTTGTGTGTTCTCTGCCCTTTTCTCCGTTTCTCTCTCTTTCTCTCTCTAGTTTTCGCCCTTCGCACTCTCTTTCTCTGTCCCGGGTTTTTCTTCCTTCTCTCTCTTTCTATGTTCTGCCCATCTTTCTCACCCTCTATTCCTCTATTATCTTCACATACAAAATGTCTCTCTCTGTTTTTTTTTTTGTGTTCTTTCTTTCTTTCTTTCTTTCTTTCTTTCTTTCTTTCTTTCTTTCTTTCTTTCTTTCATTCAAGTTTTGCTCCTCTGTCTGTCTCTCTCTCTCTCTCTTTCCTTCTCTCTCTCTCTCTTTCCCTCTCTCTCTCTCTCTTTCCTTCTCTCTCTCTTTCTCTTTCTCGGAGGTATCTCGTCTTTTTTTCCTTCTCTCGCCTTCTGTCCTCACAGCACAAAATCTTTTTCTCTCTCACTTACTCTCTCTCTCTCTTCTTTCTATCTTCTCTTTCTCTCTAGTTTTCGTCCATCTCCTCCCCTTCTCTCTCCCTGGTTCGATGCTTATTGGGCTCTCTGCTTTTGTGTCCTTGTGCTTGACTAAACTAATCTAAGCATTTAAAATTCTCTTGTAGATCACTGAGTTATTGTTGTGAGTTAAACTTGAGTGTCTCACTTTTATGGCTGAAACGTTGTGACAAATAAGCAAAATGAGAATAGTAGATCAATTATATCAGCGTATAATAACGAAATCCAGGTCAAAATTCAACTGATACTAGGAATTCAAATTTGGCGCGGAACATAATTGCTCATTGCGTTGTTTGGTGTCATCAGTCGACCTAGTACGGTTCTGAATTATCTCATTTGTTTGCTTTGGCCATTTTTTTCTAGAATTTGTTATAATATTCGACGATTTTTGCCATGAATGATAAAAATGAACCGTTCGCCAGAGATTTAGTTTCTTTCTTTAGTAATATGATATATGAATATATATATATATATATATAGAGAGAGAGAGAGAGACAGAGAGAGACACAGAGAGAGAGAGAGAGACAGACAGAGAGAGAAAGGGAGACAGACAGACCGAGGAGACAGTGAAAGCAATAAAATAAAGTTGACATTAGAATTGTTTATTTTCTAAGTAACGATTCGCTCTTCATCATACTAACATTTTCAAACAGAACCGGAGGGTTTTGAATAGCTGAAAAATATACTACTGTTCTATTCATTATAAGAAAACATGTGACGTTATACCAATATGAATATAAAAAATTCAGTTTGGTTGTTTGATTGTTTTGTTTTACAGCGAACCAACACTTTTCAGTTCATTTAACGCCTAATCAAGTCATTTTGATGAAAGTTTCGAACAATTCGGTTAAGTATAAATGTAGTTTTTTGTTTACACATTGTTGAATGTCAAAACAGTTGTATTTCAAACAATTCAGTTTAGCATAAGTACGTAGTTTAAATGTCAAAAACAATTCTATTTCAAACAATTCAGTTTAGCAAAGGTACGCAGTTTAAACACACAATTAAACGTAAAAACAGTTAATTTCAAACAATTCAGTAAGCGTAATTATACATTTTAGTTCTATTTGAGTCATAGATAGGTGCTACAACTCCGGGCCAGAGTGGGCCTGGGAGCGATGGCAATGAAGGGGTACTCCGCATTCCCCAAATCTCCGGCATTACAGGAACCTAACCATCAGATTTTTTAGAGTCATATCCAGGAGCTCCGATATGAAGAGTGTTTTGTTGTCAATCTGAGGACAGATTCATCTTGATGAAAACCAAAAACCGAGGCCACATCATGGTGTTCAGGGTGGTCACTTAAGATGGTGTCATTAGGCCTCCATTCGTCTTCCCACGTGGCCTCAGACACGACAACTGAGGTCTATATCAAGTACCTGGAGGTATTAGTGCTCTTCTAGATCGAGAGGGTGGCTGCTGGAAGACCCTACGTTTGACAATAAGACTCTGCGCCATACCACACGGGTAGGAGAATTCAGTATTGGCTGAGAGAGATTTTCTGCTATCACCTCACCCCAAACATCCGACCACCTAATTCCACAGATTGCAACCCCCTTGATTATTATGTGTTAGGGGCTGTTGAGCGAGAGAATAACAAAACTCTTGGCAACACTAAAGATGAACTGAAGGCAAGAATAACGTCAGCATTTACGAATTTAAACAAGGAGACCTTCAGAAAAGCTTGCATGAGATCCCGAAGTCGTCTTGTGGCCCTGGTTGAAACCAAAGCTGATTTCTTTGAATAAATTTTATGTATAAATTTTCTAAATTTTTCATCGCTCATGTATATATATAAAATGATTTTTATTTGAAAATAATTTTTTCAGATGAAACATTAGTCAAGGATTGTACTGCCTTGAAGATGGTCGCATAGATCGAAACGTTGGCAAATTTCATATAAAAGATATATCCGTGGAATATTTTATTTTTCATATACCGTCGGATTTATTTCCAACTTTCTCTAATACACACATACACCCGGACGCACACACACACTAAAACACACACACGCCCACACATTTATCCGTATTTACTAACCCCCTCCGTCGGGCATGATATGACACAAGGTCAATTTTTAAACGGAGTATAGCAGGTTTGAATTCAGAGTTATCCTTCTCCTAGACTATTTGCCTCACCATGGCTGAAGAACCCATTCTGTCCTACTAATTACTCATAGCTGGAGGGAGAATGATTGAACTTTACCTATCCTAAGGTTTAAGTGCTATTTGAAATGTAATCAGCCTCGTCCAGGATTTGAACTCGTGCCACTGTGTCCATTTCCTACGACGATAACCATTACACTACGGGCACACATTTATATATAGTCCCGTAATAAAGTGATAACACTATTACAGATAATTAAATTATCACTATTGCATGACGATTTGTGGATGTGTGCTTGAGTGTGAGTATGTATGAGTATGTGTGTGTATATGTGTGCGTATGTTTGAGTGTGTGTGAGTGTTTGAGTATGAGTGTGTGCGTGTTTGAGTGTGTGTGTGTGTGTGTGTGTGCTTGTGTGCATGTGTGCTTGTTTGTTTGAGTTTGAGTGCGTGTGTTTGAGCGTGAGTGTGGGTGTTTGAATGTGAGAGTGCGTTTGAGTGTGAGTTATGGTCTGTTTGAGTGTGAGAGTGTGTGTGTTTAAGTGTGTATGAATGTGTATGTGTGTGTGTGTGTGAGTATGTTTGAGTGTATGTGTGTCAATTTGAGAGTGAGTGAGTGTGTGTTCTAGTATGTGCGTGTGCGTATATTTGAGTGTGTGTGTGTGTGCATTTGAGTTAGAAAGTGAGTGTGTGTGTGTGTGTGTGTATATTTGGGCGTGTTTGGGCGTCTGTTTGAGTGTGTGTGTGTGTGTGTGTGTGTGTGTGTGCTTGAATGTGAATGTGGGCGTGTTTGAGTATTTGCATGTGAATGTGCTTGAGTGTGAATGTGTGCGTTTTTTAGTGTGTCTGTGTGTATGTGTGCGCGCGTATTTTTGAGTCTGTGTGTGTGTGTGTTTGAGTGCGGGTGTGTATTTGAGTCTATGTGTGTGTATTTGAGTGTATGTGAATGTTTGAATGTGTGTGTGTGTGTGTGTGAGTGTGTATTTGAGTATGAGTGTGTGTGTGAATTTGAGTATGAGTGTGTGTGTGTGTGTGAGAGAGAGATATATAGAGAGAGTCTGTGTGTGTGTGCCTGCGTGTTTTTGAGTGTGTGTATGTGTGTATGTATGAACGAATAGAATGCCTCAACAGGTTGTCGAGTCACGTCTGATTTTGAATGCCGTCAAAGTTTTCTAATTAAAACCAATTTAACCAAGAAGTAAAGTTGGCGACTGTAGTCGAGGGCGACCAGAAGGCTCCCTTTTCAATAGCTACTACACTGAGGTGTAGGGGAGGGTGCTACTCCTTTCCTTAAATTGCCCCACTTTACCCTTGATGTATACCTTATATTGCTGAGTGTTAAGCAAAAAGGTATCAAGTACGATTTTTAAAAAGTATAACTCGACCTGGGATTGAACCCTGGTCTCCCGGATTATTGGCAAACACTCTACCCAAAGTGACCTGATTAACTAAGCTGAGCAATAAATCAAAAAGTACACATTGTGGAGCTAACAGTTTCTTCAATAAGTGAACTAGAGCGCTGAAATCTAAAAAAGACAAAGATCTAAAAATTGCCGCAAGAAATGTCAAACCGAAGTCAAACTGCCAGTCAACCGCTTAAATTAACTTGCCCCATTGGTTGAGATTTCAAATTCCAAGTTTTCTTTCTACCAAATCTTCTTTCTACCAAATCTTCTTTCTTCCAAATCTTCTTTCTTCCAAATCTTCTTTCTACCAAATCTTCTTTCTACTAAATCTTCTTTCTTCCAAATCTTCTTTCTACCAAATCTTCTTTCTACTAAATCTTCTTTCTACTAAATCTTCTTTCTACCAAATCTTCTTTCTACTAAATCTTCTTTCTACCAAATCTTCTTTCTACTAAATCTTCTTTCTACCAAATCTTCTTTCTACTAAATCTTCTTTCTACTAAATCTTCTTTCTTCCAAATCTTCTTTCTACCAAATCTTCTTTCTTCCAAATCTTCTTTCTACTAAATCTTCTTTCTACCAAATCTTCTTTCTACTAAATCTTCTTTCTACCAAATCTTCTTTCTACTAAATCTTCTTTCTACTAAATCTTCTTTCTACCAAATCTTCTTTCTTCCAAATTTTTTTTCTACTAAATCTTCTTTCTACCAAATCTTCTTTCTACCAAATCTTCTTTCAACCAAATCTTGCGAGATTAGTCTACCTATACTAACTATAAATTCATTTATTCAGTTTTATGTTTTAATTCTGTTCTTTTAATTTGAATTAATTTACTTTAACTGTTTGTAAAACTGAAACTCGATATTGATACTAACCTGAATATATACATAAATAATTTTTATTTTTATAATTATTATTAAATGAGACAGTATACTGTGTCGTTGGTCCGTTCAAGTCTCCTTATGAGTCATTTGACTTTTGGATGGAATGATTTTAGGAAGGCACCGTGCGTTTCCTAACTACTTTCGGCCCCAACTGGAGCCATCTTCGGTGGAGAGAGTAACGAAATGACAAACACAACGACGAGTCATATACATTCATATATACATACGGCGCCTTTCTAAATTTATTCCATCCAAAAGTCAAACAACTTGATAGAGTTGGTTGACTCGAAGCGTCTGTCCCAGTTAATCTAATTAATTTGAAAGAGAAAATGGCTGCATATATATATATATATATATATATATATATATATATATTTGATGTATCATTTGTAGTGTATATTTTTGTATTTAGCATTTTCAAGAGTTAGGTGGAAGATTATCTAGTAAAATAAGACCTAACTCCTCGTAAAATGTGGTCTTTAAAAAAAAGACAATTATTATTATTATTATTATATCCTTGAAAGTTTTTCGCATCAGCGTTAGCTGATTATCTTTCACTAAATTTTGAGTATTCTGACCCATCTCAATAATGTAGAAGTTTGAATGGTCTCCACTCGCCCTTTTATTTCCCAGCCCTCCATTCCCTTTAATAATCCTTCGGTGACTGTACCAAGAGCACCAATTACAATTGGTATAAGTGTTACTTTCATTTTCCATAGTTTTTTTCAATTTCCTAGCAAGGTCGAGATACTTATCATTCTTTTCACTTTCTTTCAATTGTACTTTGTGGTCAGCCGTGATAGCAAATCCCACAATTTTTTTTAATTCTATGCGAGTTTTTCATATATATATATATATATATATATATAATTTTGTAATCTTCACACGTATTAGTCGGCATATAACGTTATATACTGCAATCCAAACGTTTGATCTTGTGTAAATTGAGACACATATTAAGGGTGTTTGGATTTTATTTCCCGCAGTAGATTTCCAATCGTAGTTTCGTTGCTATTTTAACAAAAAATAGATAAATAAATAAATAAGTTAGAATAAACAAACCAAAAACAAACAAAAACAAAACAAAACAAACCAACAACAAACAAAAACAGCTCTATGAATGAAAAAAATTCAAAAACCGGTTGAATTAGAGATGGTCTCTGTCAGTTCTTATCTATCTATCTATCTTTCTATCTATCTCGGCCTGCTCTTATCGATTTTTGTTTGCGCACGCGTAGAATATAAAAGATAAAAGTTTTTATCAGTCTTACAGAGGCCTTTCAGAAAAGCTAATTTTAAAGATTTTTATGACTTTTTGATTTTTTATTTGGAGCAACACATTCTTTCTAACTCACAAGAATGACCGCCAACTTACAAAATCACAACAGTTATGTCTTCATTACATATTCATCTTAGTCTGTTTTATCTATGTTCTCTTATACTCCGCTCTCTCCCTCTCTCTCTCTCTCTATATATATATATATATATACATACGAAGGTGGACTGACAAAAATACTCTCATTGAATATAACTAGGATCCTTTTGGTCAAAAAGTAATCAACAGCAGATATGACGTTATCAAATGAATTTTGTCACTCTATAAACTTTTCTTCTCATACTAGTATATATATATATATATATATATATATATATATATATATATATATGTTTGTGTGTGTATGTACGTGTGTTTTTATGTTTGTGCGTATGTATGTAGTCGTTCGTGTTACTGAAATGCTGAAGATGAAAAATTTGCTTGTATCCAATCTAGCGGGCGCCTACAAGACTGCCGGTTACACTTTATCGGGAAATACAGTTGATGGTTTTACATTTCGCATTGGCCAATCAATACTTTCCTTATCTTTCCATCTACTCCATGCCCCATCTCTCTCTCTCTCTCTCTCTCTCTCTCTCTCTCTCTCTCTCTCTCTCTCTCTCCTCGGTGTTTCACTTATTCTTGTTCGCAGGGTTCAATGTCTTTAGATCTCGAAAACAATCGCTGTCCTCTGAGGAACGAGCGTCCATCTTTCAAGAAGTCAATTTCGAAATCACTCCATTTCTCGGACGTCATCATTCCTCTCCCTTCATTGTTGCTCTGCTTACAAGACAATTTTACGCCCTTAAATTGTCGATCTCCTTGCCGAGCTAATCTTTCATCACCGTACCAATTCGCCCTTACTTATTATTCTGGTATTTGTTTAGGGGACAAGGTATAACAATAAGGGGATATACCCACGCATACACCCACATGAATGTAAAGAACTTATGCGCCCATTATATCAATTTTTCTCTCTTGTTTCTCTCTTTGTCTCCCTCTTCCCCTCTCTCTCTCTCTCTATATATATATATATTGGAGACATTCGTGGTGTAATGTTTACCGCTGTAGGAAATGGACGCAGCGACCCGAGTTCAATGTCTGGACGAGGCTGTTTGCATTTCACATAACTTTAGTACTCATGGGAAAGGCATGAATCCACTTATTCCCCTTCAGCTATGGATAAATAGTAAGTAGACTTGGCTCTTTAACCTTAGTATAGCAATCGTTAAACCCTGCTTAAAAATTGACCTTGTGTCGCATCCTACTCGTGCGGAAGAAATGGGTAAATTCATACGTACATATTAAAGGGGGTGTCCTCGTGGTGTAATGGTTAAAGCGCTGGACTGCGGAATCGTAGTTAGCGAGTTCGAACTTTCGGACAAATACCCTTGGGGAAGGCATAAACCCTCTTATCCTCCCAGCTACAGGTTAAATTGCATCACCGCTACTAGAAGGATGGCTTTGGCATTGAATAACCCACGGAAGGTTGATATGCCATTAAAAAAAATCCAAACCAAATATATCAAAATCTACCACTAAAAACTATCTAATTCAGTAAAATAATGTGCTCTATGCACAAGAATGTTGAGCAATATCACGATATTTCAATTATGAAATGAAATCATACAGTCTAAATATTCACGACTCCCAGTTTCACGCACCTTATCTTCAGCTGAGCTTCTTTCAACACGTCTTAAGTTCGTACAAGTCGTATCGATATGTTATTTCTGTTAGTTCTGGAGATATGGTGAGAGTAGATTCACTCTTTCGTTGCTATTACTCCCAGGTTCACCCTAGGAGTCGTAGTACCTGTTAGAAGCCAATCTATGGGTCAAGTAGATCAGTTCAAAAATTATTAGAATTACGTAGGAATACTTGATATCTATATTATAGTACTTTTTAGGGTCCCATATATAGGATAAATACATTTGCTATGAATAGTTGAAAGTATATCATCATCATCATCATGTCGTGCCGCAGGCACAGATATCCCTGACCCTCTCTCGCCACTTTTCCCTATCGTTCATCGCCTCTGGTAGGTCTTCAAGGCCACATCCCGTATCCTCACATAGCTGCTGAATGTATGTTCGAGCTGGTCGTCCTGCTTTTGCCCAGCCATATGTGGGGGTCCATAGGAGTACATCACTGATGAGCTCGTCCCTACTTCTCCTGCAGTGACCTGCATGTCTGGTTCGTCTAACTTGGATAGTTTTCGTGATTGGAGGCAGGTGGCCGTATAGTTGGTGCCTTGTTGGGTATTGCCTCCAGGACTTGTTCAATATTGCTCGAAACATTCTTGTGTAATTGCCGTCTAGCTTCTTCTCCAGTCGTTATAATTCTGAAAGTATATAACTGTGTGCAAACAAACAATAATTATGAAGTAGAATTAGTACGGTCAGGTAGGAATATTTGAAAGAACTTAACTATGCAAATTATTTGTATTAGGTTGTTCGGAAAATACGATCCGATTTTTCTGTTAAAATTCTATTCTAACTTATTGTTTTAATAGTAGTTGAATAAGAAATTTACTTTCCTAATGATTAAGATGTCTTCTTTATCAATTTTCTGTCATTTTTTCAGAATCTGATTTTGAAAATTATTTTATAATAAAAATAAAAATGAAGTGTTTACTTCATGACATGAGTTCAAACTTGGTGATAATTTTGGTTCATGATCGGCAATATGGTACCAGACTGACACTGTAAAAACTCACTGATTTGGGATTAGGAGTTTGTCATATCCCCTACATTCTACTGATCCTTGACCCGCCGACTACCAATTTGTCAAGTATCTGGACACTTTTTTTATGCCATAAAACATTCCGTTCCAAAAGAGAAATAGGAATTGCATTTTAAGAATTCTTGGCATTAAAACCTTTAGTGTTGTATCGTACAGGCATTAATGAACTTATTAATGGTTTGGTTTAAAGGTTTCTTTGTTTAATGGCATATCAACTCTTTTGATGTTATTTAATGCCAAAGCCATTCTCCTAGAAGAACAGAAGTGGTACTATTTAACCCATAGCTGGGAGGATAAGGAGGTTCATACCTTTCCCAAGGGTATTTGCCCGAAAGTGAACATAATAGCACGGCTGGAGTACGAACTCGCGTACTACGATTCCGCAGTCCATCGCTTTAACCATTACACCACGAGGACACCCCAACTTATTAATCGATAGCAGAAATGCTGAGATGCTCAGATATAATATTTTGAACGATTAAAACACAGTTCAAATTCATTAATTCAGGAATTAAAGTTTATTCTAAAATCGGTCATTATTTTTCGAATAACCTAATATCAACAATAGTTACTTGATGCTATAATTGTTTATCAAGGATTATTGGTCTAGTCGGTAGAGTGTTCGCCAATGATCCGGGAGACCTGGTTCAATTTAAAAATGATACTTGATACCTCTTTGCTTAACACTCAGAGACATTAGGTACGTATCGAGGGTGAAGTGGAGCAATCCAGGGAAAAGAGTAACACCCTCCCCTACACCTCGATTTAGTGGCTATTGAAAATGGAGCCTTCTGGTCGCCCTCGACTACGGTCGCTAACTTTATTGGGTGCAAACAAATGATTATGAACACAGGAGCAATTAAAAATGCTATAAAACACTGAAAATATAGTTATAAATACAATCAAACATTTCAAAATTAACCAAGGAGTTGATATGGCGTTAAACAAATAACTTAAATCTATCTTTGTTTGGTTTCTTTGTTTTAACTGCATATCAAACTCTGTGGGTTATTTAATGCCAAAGCTCTTCTTGTAAAAAGACTGAAGTGATGCTATTTAACCTCTAGGTGGTGGGCGAGGGAGTTCATATCTTTCTTTAGGGTATTAGTCAGTAAGTGAATCTAATAGCTTGACTGGAGTTCGTACGCTTACTTCGAGTCCAGCACGCCAATTCTTGAAAATGTCATTGATTTTATGTCTGAATTATTGAGATGAGGCTTGATGTGGAATATTTTGTATGTGATTTTTCGAACTGTAGTCATCATCTTTATTGTTGTTAGTTGTAACACAACGTTTTGGCTGCTTCCTCATGTGTCCTTTGTTTATCTGGATATGGAAATGATTCAGATATTAAAAATGATTTCCCAGGTTGAATCATTTCTGTTGTGTTTGAGTTTATGCCGAGTGGTGTCTTTGTTGAAGTGAAATAATCACCAAAAAACGCTGTTAGTAGTTAACAGTATTTTTATTATGTAACGAAAGTTAACTTAATGGTCATTACTCAATATTTTGTGGAAATGGAGGGAGAGAGAGGTTTTCGTGCGTTCAGTGTCAGTCCGCCATACTTGAATTGTCCCCCTCACGTCAGCGGTCACGAGGCATGCTCCCATTTCCAGTGGGATAACCTTGGAGTTATCTCCCTTTCTTGTTACTTCCAGCAATGTCCATACCCAGATAAACAAGGAAGGCGAGAGGATATAGCGGCCGAAACGTTATATTTCAACTAACAACAATCAAGATGAGGACAACAGTCTGAAAAATCACACACAAAGTATTGTCATTGATTTTAGTTGCTATTTGAAAGTTACTCGTTATATTGTTCATTTTGATGTGATTTTTGTGATAAATTCCAACCATACTCCTGAGGTCATCATCATCATCATCATCATCGTGTCGTACCGCAGGCACGGATATCCCTGATCCTCTCTCGCCACTTATCCCTATCGTTCATCGCCTCTGGCAAGTCTTCAGGGCTACATCCCTTATCCTCACATAGCTGCTGAGTGTATGTTCGAGCTGGTCATCCAGCTTTTGCCCGGCCATATGTGGGTGTCCGTAGGAGTACATCCCTTATGAGCTCGTCCCTGCTTCTCCAGCAGTGTCCTGTATGTCTGGTTCGTCTAACTTGGATAGTTTTCGTGATAGGAAGTAGGTGGCCTAATAGTTGGTGTCTTGTGGGGTGTTACCGCCAGGGCTTGTTCAATATTGCTCGCAGCATTCTTGTGTAATTGCCGTCTAGTTTCTTCTCCAGCCGTTTTGCTAGCGTCCATGTAGCGCATCCATACAGCAGTATCGATACGACAGCTGCCCGGAAAAAAACTGCGTTTCATTTTATCGGTTAGGTCTGATTTCCATATGATCGATAGCCTATTGATAGCTGTCCATGCCTTCGTTAGCCGAGTGTCGATGTCTTTTTCGGTTGATGAGACGCTGCTTCCTAGGTAGGTGAATTTGTCTACTAGTTTAAGAGGGGTTTCGTCTAATGTGGAGATGTCACCTGTTTGATTATAGCACATATATTCCGCTTTGTATGCATTGACATGGAGGCCAATGCCAGCGGCTGCTCGTTTCAAACTATCCAGTAGGGTTTCGGCTTGGTTGGGTGTATTTGCTAGTATCGCTATGTCATCGGTGTAGTCGGCGTCGGTAATTGTTTTTGCGGGGTATCTTCTGCTTCTTTTCTTTGCCAGCTCGAAGCCGTTTTCTCTGATTTTATCAATCGATGTTCTAAGCACGTAATCTATACAGATGATAAAGAGATCCTTCTTAAATGCTCCCAGTTTTCTATTGTCATCCTCATTCAAACCCCAAGTCTCTGTGAGTATTTGTATAGATATCTTCTCCATTACTATTATTCGTTTGATCTTGTATTTCCTGTCATTTTACTTTAGCTTTTATTGCAAGTCACTCTAGTCGTCATTTTGACGACAGTACGAAATAGCAGTCTGGTGAGCCATCTTTGCCTCATAGAAGGCTGGTGATGCGTACCAATTGCTTTATCAACAAAGCTACGACAGCAACTGGTATTACAAAAGCCAAAGTTGAACTTATAACAAATCTTTTACTATCTATTCGATCTGTCAGCGCCGTATTTATACACTAGTAATGTTGATAGCATATTACATTTACGTTTTAGATGAAGCAGTTACTTCGGGCTGGTTTTTCGCTGCTGTTTTAATTGGTGATTTTTCATTGAAATCTGAATGACGGCGAGTCTTTTCAGATTTCCAGTTTCTTTATTCAATAGCATATCAACCTCCGTGGGTTATTAAATGCCAAAGTCATCCTTGTAGAAGAATAGCTATGATAATATTTGCTGTGGAGATAAGAAATTCAATATTCAGGTTTCCAGGCCAATCCTACGTATATGACTGATTTTAACAGTGCTGTGGTCTGGATTGTCTCTATTCTTCTTCTGATATCCAGTTCAACCAGCCTCTTTTCCAGTGGTTTGGAAATCGTTCCAAGGTAACCAACTGCAATTATTGTCAATTTTCTGGTAAAGTATTGCTTAATCTTTCCGCTTTCTTTTATTTTCTGCTAGAAGGACAAAATGCACCAGATAAGTTCTTGTTAATTAATACTAAGTCTTGTCTCCTTGCCGGGATTCGAGAATCCGTTTGTATATATATAAAATCAGGCCATTGGCTTAATGAGTAGAGTATTCACCAATGGTCCGGGAGACTGGGGTTCAATCCCAGGTCGAGTCATACCAAAGACTCAAAAAATGGTACTTGATATCTCCTTTCTTAACACTCTACATTATAATGTAAGGATCAAGGGTAAAGTGGAGCAATCCAGGGAATGGAGGAGCGCCCAGCCCAACACTTCGGTGTAGTAGCTATTGAAAAGGGAACCTTCGTGTCACCCTCGACTAAAGTCGCCAACTTTACTTACTTACTTATATAGGATAAAAATAAGTGGAAAAGAAGATAAATCAAACACTTACGGCGGTTTTAGTGGTAATATTTCGTTCTTTATTCGCGGAAGAACCACTAAACCCGTTGTAAGTATTTGATTTATTGACTTTTCCACTTATTTTTATTTTTATCATCTTGTCAGATTCACCAAAATCTACCATTTCTTCATATGTGTGTGTGTGTGTGTGTGTATCTATATGAATATATATATATATGTATATATATATATATATATATTTATATACATTCATATACATGTATATATACGTGTGTGTGTGTGTGTGTGTGTTTGTATCGCCAAGTTTCACAAAATTTTATGTGTCTCATTTTTTAGGGCAGATTCTGGTTTGTGTATTTTTTGGCATGGCCGAAGTGTAACCTCTTGCACAATTCCCAATGGATCACCTTTTCTACCCAGTCGTACTTAGTCTCGTATTTCTTTTGTGCCTGTTTGTTCCATCGTTGATAGGATTAAACATTTTACTGTCACCACATATCCTATAATTTCTATTCTTTTGAGCATTGTCAATGTTTGTTTTGACGTAATTACTTTTCAAAACATTATTTTGTGCCGCTATTACAGAGTCCTGGATGTATCACCTGCAATTTCCTTAGTTTGTCGTTTGAAGTATCCGTACAGCTCTTTTCCCTCCTACTTTTGTTTTCTATAGTTATTATTTTATTCTTTGAGAGTTTTCATACCAGTTCTCTTTGGTTCTTCAAGTCTCTTCAAAGTATTCAGATCGATTTCGGTAGTGCTGTGATCTTCTTCTTCTTGTTCTTCTTCCTATTATTATTATTATTATTATTTGGGAGTTTTTCACATCAGCTAACGCTGATGGTCTTTCAGTGGACTTTGAGTGACAGCCAGTCTTCTCAAGTCTCATGGACTCTTCCCAGTGTTCTGGCAGATCTTAATAATGCAGGAGTTTGGATGGTCTCCACTTGTCCTCTTATTTCAAAGTCCTCCAGTCCCTTTATTAATCCTTTGGTGACTGTCCCAAGAGCACTAATTACAATTGGTATAAACGTCATTTTCCAGTTCCACAGTTTTTTCAATTCCCTAGCCAGGTCGAGGTACTTATCCTTCTTTTGATTTTATTTTAATGATACTCTGTGGTCTGGCAGGACAGCAAAGTCCAAAATTTTACAAGTTCTCTTTTTTTATTGATCATTATAAGTTCTGGTCGTCTGGCTGAGATTAAGTGATCTGTTTGGATGTCAATATCCCAGAGGAGTTTGTGTATCTCATTCTCTAGGACTGATGTTGGGTTGAGCATATACCATTTGTTCGTTTGGTCAAATTGAAATTTCTTGCACAATTCCCAGTGGATCACTTTGCCCACCCAGATGTGTCTAGTCTTATACTCTTTCTGTGCTAATTTGCTGTATTCGCTTATTATGTGATTGATCATTTCGTCTCAGTCACCATATAACCTACATTAGCTGTTTTCTTCTTCTTCTTCTTCTTCTTCTTCTTCTTCTTCTTCTTCTTATTATTATTATTATTATTATTATTATTATTATTATTATTATTATTATTATTATTATCTAAACTGTCCTAGATAATATTTAATCCTCACCCTTTTCATAATTATTTTTACTATATTAACCTAAATAATGAGCAGTTCTGCAAAGTGCTTTCTGTTTGTCTTTCCGGCTGGGACTGAAATGTATATTGTAAATGTGTTTATCTGTCTCTTTCTTAATCATACTCAGGGTTTTCACTATTTCTGCTTTAATTATCAATTCTTGTTGGTATTATTATTATTATTATTATTATTATTATTTGTATATATATTTATTATTCATATTATTCGTATTATTCATCTTGTTGGTATTTATATTATTTGGATAGCAAAGTCCCTGAGAATAGTAGCTCCTTCTGCTTCAGTAATCAATTCTAGTTGGTATTTATATCATTTTTCTCAATCCAATATTCGACAGTATTTACACAGTTTCCAGTTTTTACATATTGACCTTTGACAGCCGGTTATTGTGAATTTTGTAGACAGGATAATACACCTGTGTAAACAAAAGAAAGCGAAAATGAATCACGTGAATTAAGAACCGGAAAGAATTTTTGTGGGCGTCCAGAAAATTGTATAATGACAGGAGAGTCATGCCATCAGTCATTATGGGAGAAGTGGTCAGCCTAAAAGACAAGACGCATCGTCTTGGGTGCCGGTTGGGAAGGCAGCAGCTCTCACGTTGAGATACACGAAGAAGAAAGTTTTTAAAATATGTAACTCAACGTGGGTTAAGAAGATATGGTGTAAATCTGAAGATATGATGTGAACCCAAGTATTTCCTGACTGATTGTGAAATATGTCTGTCCCAATGTGGTGTCAATCATGGCAGTCCTCCGCCTCTCTGTCTGTCAGTTTGTCTGTCTGTCTGTCTGTCTCTCTCTCTCTCACACATGCAGCCATTTCGACCCTATCTATCTATCTATCTATCTATCTATCTATCTATCTAAGCCTGCTGTCATCTATCTATCGATCTATCTATCTATTGTGTGTGGGGGGGGATGAAATCGTGTCTCTCGTTTTAGCGGGATGTAAATATGTGTTTCCTTTAGAATCGCATGAAATATACCTGCCACTAATTGATAGAAGAGATTTTTTTATGAACGAATGTTATGGTCTCTTCATTCTATTACACAACACAATGAATGTAACGACCTATTTCATCATATCTTTCTTATCTGAATTACATTTTAGTAACCGGACACAAAATGATCAATTGATTCAGTTTTATTATTGCTTCTTCCGAGTTTTTCACGACGGCTTTAACTGGTGGTTTTTAATTTGAGTCTGAATGACAGCGAGTCTCTTCAGGTTTCAAGATCTCTTCACAGTAATTCAACCGAGCTCAACAATGTTCTAGTCTGGATGTTCTCGAATCTTCCTCTCATTTCCATTTTGTCCAGTCTTTTTTCAAAGTCTTTGGGAACCATTCCTAACACACTAACTTCAATTCGTATCACCCTGATGTTTCACTGTCTTTTTTCCAGTTCTCTGGCAAGGTCCAAATATTTGTCTATCTTTTCGCTTTCTCTTATTTTCAATCTATGGTTTTCCGGGTCAGCAAAATCCACTAGATAATAAGTTCATTTTTTTACTTATTAATCAAAACAAGATCTGGTCTTCTGGGATGAATTGAGGGATCCTTTTCTATTTCAAAATCCAAGAGAATTTTATGCATCATGTTCTCGAAGACAGATTCTGGTTTCTGAATATGCCATTTAGTAGTTGGTCAAATTTCAATTTTTTGCACAATTCCCCATCACCTTTATTATTATTGTTTCTCCTTTCCAAGTTTTCCACACCAGCGTTAGCTGATGGTTTCACACGAGAGTTTGAGTGACAGCAAGTCTTCTGAAGTCTCCAGGACGCTTCTCAGTAATCTAGCCGATCACAACAAAGCTGTAGTTTGGATGGTCTCTACTCGTCCTCTTATTTCCTTTAGTGTAAGTACCAAGAGCATCAGTGACAATTGGTATAAACGTTACTTTCATGTTCCACAGTTTTTTCAATTCCCTAGTAAAGTCCAGCTACTTATTATTATTATTATTATTATTATTATTATTATTATTAACAACAACAACAATGATAGGTATACAATATTTAAAAAATGAATGGTGTGATGCGGACAAAGAATTCTCAGAAAGATAACAAGCGACCTTATTCATTTAAAGTTTACCACAAATCTGCTGAGACACGTGTAACATTATGCAGGAGCCAGACGAATTTTTAGTGGCTGGTATATTTCATGTGCTTCTTAAGGAAACATAGATTTACATCCCGCTAAAACGGGAGACTTGATCTCACCCACACACAATAGATAGATAGATAGATAGATAGATAGATAGATAGATATGAGCAGTCTGAGATAGATAGATAGATAGATAGATAGATAGATAGATTTCCATCCACTTTTCTAAGCATTGTCACCTTTCGAGCGGTTATCCCTCAACGAACGCCCATCACTTGCCGCTCGCAGTAACTCGTGTCTGTCAACAGTCGTACGCAAGAACACGAGAAACCGGCCACCCGATCTGTGGAGGTTAGTTATGTACCCAGACAAATATCTCTATCAAGACGGGCACAGAGTATTCACGCGTCTGTCAGTGGTACTCAACTTTCACCGCCTTCTGCAATTTGTTCCTTAACGAAATAATAATAAACAAACAACAGTAAAAACACGATATCATCCAACCTCCTTGCCCCTTTTTTTCCCCGACGACCCACCAAAAATATTTTTCCAATTTTTTTCTTTTATTATTTAGCTTTCTCAACATTTTTTCTTTTTCTTTTCATTGAAATCTTACATTTCGCTTCGTTTTTTCTTGTTTCCGTTTCATTTTTTAAAAATTGGTTTTTATATATTTCCAACTTTATTACATGTTCTTCGCATCTTTCCGTATTGTTTAACTTCCTTTGTATTCTGTGGCTTATTCTCATCTGTTTTTTTTCTTCTTCATATTTCTATCCCCTTCATTAGTTTTCTTTCTTTCTTTCTTTCTTTCTTTCTTTCTTAATTATATTACATTACATTACATTACATTATCCTTTTTTCTATCTCTTTGTTTTTCCCTCCTTTTCATTCTTTTTCAATTACTTTCCCATTTCATTTCATTTCTTTCATTCATTCATTCATTCATTCTTTCTTTCTTTCTTTCTTTCTTTCTTTCTTTCTTTCTTAAATGCAAAACTCTTTTTCTTTCTCTTTGTTTTTCTCTCCTTTTTTTCTTTTTCAATTACTTCTTTCTTTCTTTCTTTCTTTCTTTCTTTCTTAATTATTTTACATTACATTACATTATTCTTTTTTTTATCTCTTTGTTTTTTCCCTCCTTTTCATTCTTTTTCAATTACTTTCCCATTTCATTTCATTTCATTTCTTTCATTCTTATATATACATTACGTTTTTCTTTCTCTTTTATTTTCTCCCTCTTAATTTTTTAATTAGTTCTTTCTTTCTTTCTTTCTTTTCATTCATTTCATATCTTTATTGCACTTTCTCATTTTCTAATTTTCTTAATTTTCTTTTTTTTTTTTTGTTTTCCGTTCTTTTTGACTTCCTTTTTTTCCCCTACTGATTTCGTTTTTTTTCCTCCATCCATCTCTCTCTCTCTCTCTCTCTCAACTTTTCCCTTTACTTACATCCATTTTACTTCTTTTTTCCTTCCTTGTCTATCATTTTTATCCAAACATTCTTATCGCCAATTTTTTAAAAGGCTCAAAATCAGCGAATCCAATACACCATTCTTTATTAGTGGATGTGTCCATCTTCTCTCACTATGTCTCTCTGTCTCTCTCCCTCTCCCCACTCTTTCTCTTGAGCACTCACTTAAAATATGTCATCGTTATAGTCGCTTGTGTATATATACATATAGATAAATAAATATACCTAAAACCACAAAGGCAGAGTTTTTTTTAGAAATACATTTTCTCGTTGAAAACCAAGAATATTGTGTCTTCGAAGAAAAGTTGTGCAGAGTAGAAGCGAACTATAATTTGCTTTCTTGTAATTATAAAGTTATGAATAGTTTGAATTAACCAGTCGACGAATAGAGTTTCATGGTCAATTTGTAGAGCAAGATGGTGTCTAGTCTTCGGTTTTCAATGCGGGTGGTCGTCAAAAAAAAAAAAAAAAAAAAAAAAAGAATACGACGTATTCTCAAATAACAAGTAACTTCCCTAATCTCCCAACTTTTTTTGTTTGTTTCTCAGTTCTTCTTATTTAATGTTTACTATTTTTCTTTCGCTCTTTTTCTAAATTAAGTTCTTTCTTTCTTTCTTTCTTTTAATTTTTAGTCTAGTTTCGAATTCAAAGTTTTCCTTCTTATAAACCGTTTATAACAAGATTAAAGAGCACAGTCTGCCCTACAATTAACCAATTGCTGGAGGGAGACTAGTATTTATGCAAATTGTTCTCAAGGGCATTAATGCTATATAAAATGAAAACAGCCTCTTTCAAGATTTGAACTCGAGACACTGAGCCAATTTCATATGACGGTAACCATTGTTGTATAGCCATATCAATCACAAACGTTATACGTATACAAAAACACAATAGGCAGATTCAAATACACAGGCGACCCCGTTGTTCAGGTACAAACATTTATTAACTTCTTGACTTCTGAGTTCGGTTCTTCGACACGAGGAGAGAGAAAGACACAATTCTTAATTATTCTATACTAACAAAACTCAAACGCTCGGCACATCTCGTAGTCTTTAAGATCTCTGTCGGTAGAGATCTGCAGAACTCCATGGTCAGACTTCAATTTTTCAACACCATGGTCTTAACTCAACTTCAACTCTCGACATGGCCAAAGTCAACTACCCAACTCGACTGACCAACAGTAAAACTCAACTGGACTGGCCTCCATCAAACTACCAATTCGACTCGTCTACAGTCGAGTGCCCAACTGACGTGTTTTTCAAAATACCCAAATTCTCAGCCCATTGCTTCCGGGCATGACGTCGTTCACACTCCAGTCCCATATCCTATCTGGGGTTTATTAGAATAATTGTGATTGTCATATCCTCTGCGCGTGAGCGTAAACTGTACCCAATGTCTGTGCACTTGAACTAAGAGCCGAATAGTTGAAAGCCTAACCAAACTGAATGATAGAATATAATCAACGAAAAATGATTGATATAAAAAAATCATTCCGTAATTATATAACAACCATTACGGCACGAGAGCCCTTTTAGACATATAAAGTTATATTAATAATGCCTTCAAATCAATATTTCAAGAATCAGCCTTTTAGACATACGAAGTTATACAAAGAATCTATGTCTTCAAATAAATATTTGAAGAATCAGTCTTTTAGACATACGAAGTTATACAAAGAATCAATATCTTCAAATAAATATTTGAAGAATCAGTCTTTTAGACATACGAAGTTATACAAAGAATCAATGTCTTCAAATCAATATCTGAAGAATCAGTCTTTTAGACATACGAAGTTATACAAAGAATCAATGTCTTCAAATAAATATTTGAAGAATCAGTCTTTTAGACATACGAAGTTATACAAAGAATCAATGTCTTCAAATCAACATCTGAAGAATCAGTCTTTTAGACATACGAAGTTATACAAAGAATCAATATCTTCAAATAAATATTTGAAGAATCAGTCTTTTAGACATACGAAGTTATACAAAGAATCAATGCCTTCAAATCAATATCTGAAGAATCAGCCTTTTAGACATATGAAGTTATACAAAGAATCAATGTCTTAAAATCAATATTTGAAGATTGTTATCTCGAAGTTCGACTGTAAAAGTAATGAATACACGTAAGAGACAGTTTTTGAAATTAACTATTTGTTTTTATTGAACAAAATATCTACACTATGCATATAGTCTTTTCAAACTAGTTCATTGTCTCAGTGAGGGGAGTTTTTATCACTCTACAACATAGACATACGAAATCATGTGAAGAATGAATGTCTAAAAATTAAAATTTGAAGAATCAGCCTTTTAGATATAACAAGTTATGAGAAGAATCAATTTCTATCAATTAATATTTAAAGAATAACCTCTGACATACTGTAACATTGCAGGGTTGTCCTGATTTTGCTTTCTCCTGGATAGAAACCAAAATCTGTCGATCGTCATTCTTGTCGGGTTGACGAAAGAATTTGAATACATATTTATAGTTTTTGTTCCGTTTATAATTGAATGTATTAACTTGATATAGATTTAAAAAAAAACATTGTTAAAATTAGATAGAATACAAATAACATTATCAATGAATTACAGACTATATCATCATCATCATCATGTCGTGCTGGTAGCACGGATATCCCTGACCCTCCATGCTCGTCTTACTTAGATGGTTTTTGAGATAGTTGGTAAGTGGCCATACAGCAGCTGTTTTATAAGATGGAGCAAGCAACAAGACGTATTCGTCTTAACGTGAACTCCCACGAAACAGAGTTCATGCGTTTCAATCAATTAAATGATAAGCCTCAGAAATTAGTTGACCAGTTCATACACCCCGGTAACAATATCTTATCTGCTGAAAACAATTTCGACTTATGGATATTGAAGTTTATATTGCTATTGAGAGATTATCGACCATATGGAAATCTGACTTCTTTGGTAATATAAAACGCGGGTTCTTCCAACATGTAGCTGCGTCAGTATAGCTAAACCACACGAATTTTAACGAAACGTTTGGAGGAAAAGGTTAATTTGAACTACAGAAAGATGCTTCGTTCTGTTTTGAACAAATCCTGGAAGCCACATTCAACAAAACAGCAGCTGTGTGACCACTTACCTCCTATCTCACAAACCATGTGTGTGTGTGTGTGTGTGTGTGTGTGTGTGTGTGTGTGTGTGTGTGTGTGTGTGTGCAAAATTAGTTTTTAATAGTTACAATATCTCTTGCTAAAATTAGTTTTCGAAAATTATTCTAAGATCATGCTTAATTTTAACAGTTTTGATTTTCCTATCAATATATTTTCTGAACTAGATTTTTTCATAACCAACAAAAAGAAACGCTTTATTTCATTTTATTTTATTTTAATTAAGAATGAAAAATAGAAATAGAAATAGATTTTTAAAAATTTAAGAATTAAAAAAATTCTTTAATTTTTTATTCTTCAAAAATTTTTCGACTTATCTCCATAATTAGTTTAATTAGTTCCAACTATTTACACTATCCAATGTTTAAATTAGTTTTTATTAATTATTCATAAGGAATTTTCTAAACTAGGCTCTTTACTGCCAACAATAACAAATGCTTTTTTTAAAAATTTCCTTTTATTCCATTCATCTAAAATAATATTCAGAAATTATTTTCAACTACACAGACATAGATGTTATATTCTAAAAAACCACACACACACACACACACACACACACACACACATATATATATATATATATATATATATATATACGTGTGCGTGTGGTATAATACATAAAATCCATTTATAATTTTCTGAATTTTGATAAAGTTTTGCCGTATTCGAATTCAAGATGTATTAGGTCTGGCTATGCTGGGGTCTATCAGTATTCAGAAATTGCACTTTGGAACACACCAGCTGTTACCCGAGAACTAAGGTCTGGAAAAGCCAAACGGACAAAGCTGTGGGAAGAGAAAATATATACCAGCTAATCTATTACCACCACAATAAGCAAAAATAGAACTTTCGAATTATTGTTGATCAATAGAAGTTAGTAATTTTTGTGACGTGTTTTCGCGTCAGCGGGAGTCGTTGTCTGACGCGAGTACTTTGATTGAAGTAATCCATATCTCAGACTACCCGGCCCAACACCCAGTCCTCGCCTATCAACCCCTACCCCTTGGGAAATGTAAACAGGACCAAGTGATATGAACATTAATATATCTCTGTCATTTATCTCCAGGTTACTAGATTAAAAGTCAACATATTTTACTGTGAGTTCGGTGGTAGTTCCCATGTATAAAGTAGGATTTACGTGTTTGTGTAAGCATTATATAAATATATATATATATATATGTATATATATATATATGTGTGTGTGTGTGTGTGTTTTCTTTCTCTCTCTCTTAATATATATATGTATATATATATATGTATACGAAGGGTGATAAAGTATTGAAACAGAAGCTTTATTTTCTAATTTGAGAATAAGAATGGAAATAATTCCGTGAGTACAGCTGAACAGCTTCTAAGGGGATGATGTCTAGACGTCTAGAGTACTGTCTAGATCTGCCCGGTCGGATGGGGTTGTAAAATACATTGACTGCATCTCTGCAGAAGGGTAAGTCTTCCCCCACGAGTGTCCTAGATATGACACAAAGTGATCAGTTAGTGAGGCTCCAGTAATGCTGGAGCTTTGAGGAATGCAGAGTACTCCTTCATTGCCATGACTCCCAGGTCCAGAGTGGTAGCACCTGACGTGGGTCAAATAGAATTGTTTGACATTTAAATATTGCACTTATGCTAAATTGGATTGTGTGATATAATTTGATCATTTAACCATATTTACCAACCCCTCCGTTCGGGTAGGATATGACACAAGGTCAATTTTTAAGCGGAGTTTAACAGGTTTGAATTCAGAGTTTTCCTTCTCCTAGACTAGTTGCCTCACCAAGGCTGAAGAACCCAGTCTGCCCTACTATTTACCCATAGCTGGAGGGAGAATAATTGGATTCATACCTTTCCCAAGGGTGTTAGTGTTAGTGCTATGTGAAATGCAATCAGTCTCGTCCAGGATTTGAACTCGTGTCGCCGTGTCCACTTCCTATGACGATAACCATTACACCACGGTCACCTCCACCACATTTGATCATTTAACTGTGTATGAATAAATGACTGATGTTTAAATGAATTGTTAGCAATAAATACCAATGCTTGAAACCATTTAACCGTGTACAAAGAAATAAATGAGCTCAAAGTGTTATCAACAAAATGTGTTTACAAATCATATATTTAATATATGTATATAGAGTGTTTGGCATTAAATAACCTACAATGTTTGATATGCCATCAAACCAAACCCAACCCAACCAACTGTTTGGATGAGTCAGTGCCAATTTAAAAAAGGAAATACGAAAACAGATTTGATAACTTTGGCGAATCATGTTTGTGTAAATTCAGTACCTCTCCGACTCTTCCAACCTGACTCTGTAAGTCAGCCTGTTTGTTCCTAAACTGAAAATTCATTTCAAAGAAAAAGACTTGAGGACATGGAGGACAAGAAAAAATACAAAGATGCGACTTCCCACCTTATCAAAAGTGCTTCGAACAATGGAAAACACATTGTAAAAACCGTGTTGAATGTCAATAGGAGATTCATTCATTATTCAATTCTGTTTTGATAATTATAGCTTCAGTGTGGTTACTTTTTAATTAACAAACTTCTTGTTTTGAAGAAAGTTAATGTTTCAGTCATTATTCATTTCTGTTTTGGTAAATACAGCTTCAGTCTGAATGCTTTTTTTAAAACATGCTTTTTGTTTTGAAGAAAATTAACGTTTATTAATTTTGTTTTGGTAAATACAGCTTCAGTGTGATTACATTTTTTTAACAAGCTTCCTATTTTGAAGAAAATTAACGTTTCATTCATTATTTATTTCCGTTTTGGTAAATACAGCTTCAGTCTAGATACTTTTTTTTAAACATACTTTGTTTTCGAAAAAAATTAACGTTTAATTCATTGGCTATTTTCGTTTTGGTAAATACGACTTCACAGAGTCTAGTAGTAAATATTACTTAATATTATCCGTTTTTCTTCTATAATGTTTCACAAGAAATTTTGGAATCTTTGGTTTAAAAAAAAATCTTCTTATTGAAAGTTATGGCTGTACTTATATATATATATGTATATATATATATATATATATATATATATATATATATATATATATACAAAGGTCGTTCAAAAAGTTCTGAGCCTCATCAAGAAAGAAGAGCAATAGCCGAAGATTTTTAACTGAAATCTTGGGGATAAGGTAGCTGTTAGCAAGATGGGTCTCAAGAATGCTGACGCCTAAACACAATCAGAAAACTAATATTTTTGAGACTCTCTCTTTTGAGGCTTAAAACATTTTGAACCTTTCTCGTACATCGCTTGGTCTGATGATCGCATAGACAAGAAACTAACAATTACCAAACGACATTTGACTCTACGTCTACGCTTTTCCAACTTAAATGTACATGTGCTCAATCTTCGATATTGCGCTTTTTTATCCATAAAACAAAATAAACTACATAATATATATATATATATATATATATATATATATATATATATATTATAAAATAAACATAAATAAAATAGCATTTAACAAAGGCATCAACATATTAAATATCTTTAATAACTAAAAATCATCAACTCTATTAGTAAACATTTTTCAAATCGAACGCTATAAAACAAAACGCTGAAAACGTTCCAACAGACAACTTCAAAACAAAACGCTACAAATTATTAAAACAGTAAAAACTCAACAGTCAACTCAAACTACATTACACCTGATGACGACCAAAAGGATGGTCGAAAGCGCTTGGGCGGAAGATAGAGGAAAATTCCTTTACTATCTAGATCCTGACACTAGAAAAATGGCAAGGACCGTTGAAAAAATAAACTTAAAAAATAATAAGCAGTGTTCCATCGTCTTTAACAAAACTTGCTTGAATAATATAAAAATTTGGTAAATGACCATGGAACTTTCCTTTTCATAATTTGATATTTTTTCTAACTTTCTTGCAATTTTCTTTGTATCAGAGCCTCATTGAAAGAGTTGTTCTAAGTTCTGCTCCCAAGCAGTTTCGATTATATCCGTTAATAATCTTCAGGGGATTTTTTGGTTGGTATTGTTTTCTTTTTATAGTTTGTGTGCGATATTAATTTTGTTGGAAGGGTTTATAATTGGTGGGGGTGTTTTAGTATGCATGTTAGTCATTGGTACTGAATTCATTTTTATTCATGTTTGGTTGTTTATTTCTTAATACTGATGACATCGAGGATTTGTAGCAATTTACTATGCAATTAGCTTAGATGTGGCACAAGGCCATATGAATGGGGTACCAAATGAGACTCGAACTCACTCGTGAAAATTTACCAGTTTAATTTGCTAACCATTATAACACCCTAGGTACCCTAGTTTCGAGGATTTGTATGCGTTTTTTTTTGTTGTCACACACACACACACACACACACACACACACACACACACACACACAAACACAAACACACATATATATATATATAGATAGATATAAGTAAAGTTGGCGACCTTAGTCGAGGGTGACCCGAAGGCTCCTTTTTCAAGAACTTCAACACCGAGGTGTCGGGGAGGGCGCTACTCCTTTCCCTGTATTTCTTCACTTTATACTTGATCCTAACATTATAATGCCGAGTGCAGTGCTAAGCAAGGCCACATCAAGTACCATTTTTTGAGTCTTTGGTATGACTCGACCTGGGATCGAAACCCGGTCTTCCGGACCATTGGCGAACACTCTACTCTCTCTCTCTCTATATATATATATATATATATACATATATATACTCTCTCTCACTCTCTCTCTCTCTCTCTCTCTCTATATATATATATATATATATATATATATATATATATATATATATATATATATATATATATATATATACAGATATATATATATATATATGTTCGATTCTTTTTATTACTGATGGCTTCGAGGATTTGTAGGCGGTTTTTTTTGTTACACACACATACAGACACACACACACATGTATATATATATATATATATATATATATATATATATATATATATGTATATATATATATATATATATATATATATATATATATATGGGGGGGGCATTACCTGAATTACAACAGGTTTCCCTTTCGATTATCACGTTATATGACGATTCTGACGCAAATAGATAATCACCTATTGTGAGTTATAATATCTGTCGCTTAGAAATATCAGCAACAAAAAGGTTAATTACAAATACCACGTGACATTTCCATCTATTGTGAAGGTTACAATGGAATAACGTGAGAAATAATAAGAATATTGCAAAGAGAAGAGATCGAAATTCATCCCGACAACAAAAAAAAAAAAACCCAAACTTTTCAAGGTCAAAAATTGGAGTCTCCGTGGCGTAACGGTTAAAGCGCTGGCTTGTTCAAACTCTAGTCGCATAATTACGTTCACTTTCAGACAAATTGATATAAAGTCTTTCATTTTCTTTTTGATTTTTTAGTAGAGGAATTATATTGTGAATTGATTTTCTGGTCATGGTAATTCAATTCACAAGATATAAAGCCATTTATCTCCTCAGTAATGGGTTAAATCAGATCACTGTTGCTTTAGCTTTCTAGCGAGTTTATTTGTGTCAGAGTCCAATTGATAGAAAAGTTGCTTGTAAGCCGTTTCGATCGTATCAGTTGATCATCTTCAGAGGAAGTTTTTGTTGGTATTGTTTTGTTTTTATAGTTTGAGATCGATATCAATTTTTGTTGGATCGGCTTATAATTGGTAAGGGTGCTTTACTTTGCTTGTAAGACATTGAAGATATTTTCTATTCTAATGTCAGAGCTGAAGGCAATTCTATTTCTCTTTAGTTGTTTATCTTTAAAACTGATGACTTTGAGGATTTGTAGTAGTAGTAATTTACTAAGCTCTCCGCTTAGATGCGGCAAAAGGCCATATGAATGGGACAGTCATTGGGACTCGAACTCTCTCGTGTTAGTTTGCTTGTCTCGCTTGCTAACCCATTACACCAGCCGAGCCTCCCAGACTTCGAGGATTTGTCGGCGTTTTTCGTTGTTTACACACAAACACATTATTTATATATATATATATATATATATATATATATATATATATATATATATATATATATATATATGTGTGTGTGTGTGTGTGTGTGTGTGTGTGTGTGTGTGTGTTCAGTTGTTATATATATGGGGGAGCATTACTTGAGTAATGACAGGTTTTCCTTTCGACTATCACGACATAAATCTATTCTGACGTAAATAGATAATCGCTTATAGTAAGCTATAATAATAATGTTTATATCTCTGTCTCTATGAAATAACAGCAACAAAAAGGTTAATTACAAATACCACGTGATATTTCCATTTCGTGCGAAGGTTACAATGAAATATCGTTAAAAATAGTAAAGATATTGCTAAAATAAGAGACATTTATCCAGACAACTTTTCAAAGACAAAAGCCGAGTCCAGTGATGTAACTGTTAAAAGTGCTGTATTGTGGGCTTGAAGTAAGCGAGTTCAAACTCCAGTCGCGCTATTACTTTCACTTTCAGACTAATATCCTTAGAAAAGTGATGAAGCCATTTATCCCTTCAGCAATGGGTTGAATCGGATCACTGCTGTTCTTTAATAAGAATGGGTTTGGCATTAAATAACCCGTGAAAGTTGATATGCCACTATCATTCTTCTTGTAGATGACGCAGAGATTTTAAAATAAAAATAGCGTTGTGGTTAACGTGCTGGATTGCGACATCGCAGTAAGCGTCCACTTTTGCGTTAACTTTTGGAATTGCTCAAAAAGGGTATAGGCAAAGTTCCGTACTTCTTTCAGTTTGTGTGCACTGTTCCAAATTTCTCGAGGGTTTAAATGGTATATATTTACCATTCTCCCCGCACGAGCAGGATGTGACACAAGGTTAATTTTTAAGCGTATTTTTACAAGTTTGAATTCAGAATTTTCCTTCTGCTAGACTGGTTGCCTTACCATGGCTAAAGAACCTAGTTTGCCCTACTTTTGCGTTCACTTTCGGACTAATACCCTTTTGGAAAGTATGACCTCTCTTATCCCCCAGCTATTGGTCAAATAATTCCTCTATTTTTCTTCTACAAGGATGGTTTTGGCATTAAATAATCCATGATGGTTGATATGCCATTAAGCAAAAGAAACTAAACTTAATGTGTGAGGTGCATTGACTGATACCCTTTATGCTTTAAAACCGCGACTAGTATAAATATAAAAATTGACGACAGGTTTATTTACATGATCTTCATTTTAAGTGGTTGTTGGGTAAAGTAAGCAGTAATAAATTTAGGAATCTCCGTACATGGGTGAAATCGATTAATAACCAATCTTTTAACCAACAGAACATCCTTCGCACATATATACACAATCCTCTACCGACAGTCGGAAGAGCATATCGTAAATCACGTTCATCGTAACAAGATAAAAACTTAAATACCTTCGATATATATATATATATATATATATATATATATATATATATATATATTAGCAGCATTTCTTCATTGATACATATTTGATTAAACATAGAAGATATCTTTGGTCGACATATTTTTTTGCTAATCCTTTCGAATTGCCGTATTGATCTTATGATATTCGGCTGGAATTGGTTGATAAACCTTCCATATTTAGTTATTTCCCAAGTACTTTCTGCCAAACTTTGGGTCATCATCAGGGGAGGATGTATTACAAAATGTGATGTAACTTTTGTATGTACATTACTACTTTGTAAGAACGAGCGTTTGTACTGTTGCATGTGTAGCGTTTACTTTTCGAATTTGTTTCTATAAATAGCGTCAGTAGCTAAAGACATTTAGTAGATTAGCAATTCGAAAGGATTAACAAAAAATATGTAGACAAAAAAATGTCCATTAGGTTCAATCAAATATGTATATATATATATATATATATAAGCATGTTTGATTTAATAATAAAGACTCCTTTTGTCTATATGATTTTATTAAGATCCTTTCAAGCGCTTTCGGACCCTTCATAGGCCATCATCAAGGGTTGCTTGCGTGTATAAAGACTGTTTTTAAAAGAGCATTTGAAGGTGTTTACAAAATTACGTAAACGCAGAGTCGGATAAAACTGAGATGCTGATGAATTTGAAAAACAGAACACTGTCAACGGAAATTGAATATTATCAAGAAATATAGAATATTAAAAACAAAAAACAAAAACAAAACAAAACAAAACAAAACAAAAAAATAAATTGATGGCATTTCAAAACATTGTCGTTATTTTCAAAATGAATTCTATTGATTCTATTTTTTGTTTTTTTTGTTTTTATATATAGGGCTTCTCAGATTTTTTGGGTTGCTCAACCCCCGGAAGGGGAGTATATATATTGTCATCCACAAACAAACAATTTCGTTGTATCCCAACACACACACACACACACACACACACATATATATATATATATTATATGAAAAGGACTCTAGCCTTCACCTTTTCAAAATCGGCAAAAAACATAAAATTGATATCCTTTTCATATAAAAAATTCTGGGAATATCTATCTATCTATCTATTAGCACCACATGATTCAACTGAGTTTATTTGCTAGAAGATTGCCGCGGCCGGAAACTTTTTGTAACGATTTTTATAATTTGTGTTTTGATCGTGAGCTCTTCAATCGATCAGTTAATTTCATATGATTTTCATTTAATTGACAGTATTGCACGCACACACACACACACACACACACACACACACACACACACACACACACACACACACACACACACACACACACACACACACACACACACAGACATATATATATATATATATATATGGAACAGATACAAATGACCAAATAGTTAAAAAAACGTTTAGTTAATTAAAAGTGCTCAAATGCTAGCCAGCAGAGAAGGATACACCCAAAGAGAAATTAAAATCTTCACTTATTATAGCAGTGCCATTACTAAAAATTTCATCTCTCAACTAGGATGAAATCTTCAGATGAAAGTTATATATATGTATATATATACTCATATATATATATATATATATATATATAAGTGTGCGTATGTACACACACCCACACACATATATATATATATATATATATATATGAGAAAGTGAAAGTAAATCCGATGGTATGAAAATGTACAAATACGAAAAAGCATAAGATCTTCAGGGTATGATTTTATTTATTCTTTGAATTATTTACCAATATTAAACGTTTCGGTTTTTAAACATTAAACCTTCACCAGGGCGGTTGAATGTGTGATTTTTCTTCTGAATTTTATTTAACTTTGATTTTATATCTGTTGAATGAAACGAAAAATGGGAAAGTTTTGAACATTATCTTCTGTTTGTGGCGTCATGTTCCAAAACTATGTAATGTAATTAATATTCGAAAAACAATCTTAAATATCTGAAACATTTAACGTTGTCAAATAATTCAAACAACAAATAAAATCATCCTCTGAAGACCTTATGTTTTTTCGTATTTGTTCATATATATATATATATAGTTACAGGTAAATTTCAAACCACGCTACCACACATAAGTAAGTAAAGTTGGCGACCGTAGTCGAGGGTTACCCGAAGGCTCCCTTTTTCATTGCTACAACAATGAGGTGTAGGAGAGGGTGCTATTCCTTTCCCTGGATTGCTCCACTTTACCCTTGAAACGTACCTTATAATACTGAGTTTTAAGCAAGGTGGTATCAAGTTCCACTATATGAGTCTTTGGTATGACTCTAACTGAGATTGCACCCCGGTCACACACTCACACAGACAGAGATGAAAAATAACTGTTAGTGAAATCCAAAACCACTCTAACACATACACACCCACAACGACAAAAACATCAAATATCGATGAGGGGTAAAGCAGACAAAGGCAAAACACACTATAAGAAAAAGAGAGGAGTGACCTCTATATAAATCCATAACCAACTGAAAATCATTCAAACTACAAACACGAGTGAGTTCAAGTCTCACTCATCATCATCTTGTCGTACCATCAGCATGGATATCCCAGACCCTTTCTCGCCACCCCTCCCTATCGTTCATCGCTTCCGGTAGGTCCTCAGGGCTACACCCAGTATCCTCATAGAGCTTCTGTATGTAGGTTCGAACTGGTCGCCCTGCTTTTGCTCGGCCATGTGAAGGGGTCCATAGGTCACTCATGAGCTAATCCCTACTTCTCCTGCAGTGTCCTGCATGTCTGGTTCATTTAACTTTGATAGTTTTCGTGATAGGTGGTAGGTGGCCGTATAGCTGCTGCTTTGTGGGGTTTTTCCTCCCGGAATTGTTCAATATTGCTCGCAGCATTCTTGTGTAGTTGCCGTCAAGCTTTTTCTCCAGCCGTTTAGTTAACGTCCATGTAGTACATCCATATTGAAGTATCGACACGACCACTGCTTGGAAGAAACTGCGTTTCATTTTATCGGTCAGATCTGACTTCCATTGAGTACCCCATAAACAAAGCCTTGTGCCATATATGTTCTCTGACGAAAGCAACTAGCTGGAAACATACACGTATGCAAAAAATAAAATAAATAAATAAATTTAAAAAATACAAATCTCTTCGACGACCTACATTTTTAAAAATATTTTAAGCTCTCTTTGGACCTACAACTACCACAAAAAATTCATAAATATATAAACGGAGAGAGAGAGAGAGAGAGAGAGAGAGAGAGAGAGAGAGAGTGTGTGTGTGTGTGTGTGTGTGTAAAAACGTGAATAATATTAAGGGCAGCCGCTCTGATCTGGTTTGTATTGGTATGAATAAATTTAACGCATAGTGATGTTAACAGGAGATAATACGTCTAAGACAAATTTGTTGAGAAAATGGTGAATTTCGATCAGTTCTGAGGAACAGAAAATTTTTAAAATGTTGAAAAAGTTATGAAATTCACTCAAAAAATATGAATGAAAGATGAGAGGTCAATAAAAAAAATACCTCACGTAATTTCTACTGAAAACTGAAGACTTGCTTATTTTCTCGCTTGTCTATAAGAATCAGTTAGGCTGAAAAAATAGAATAAAAAATAAGTTAATTTATAATTTTAATTGGTTATAAAATTTATTTATTCAATTTCGTCTCTATCATTTAGAGGGAAAAAGATTCTTTAAAAAATTCATTAGACAAAGCAGTTTTAGTTGTCAGCATAGATCAAAATGGAATCATCGTTCTATTCGAAGACGTTGATTGGTTACTTTGGTTTATTATGAAAATCAATTGGTTATATATATATATATATATATATATATATATATATATATAGTTTTGTGAAATAATTTTAAAAAATTTAAATTGCTTTTCACTTTTGATTTGTTTTGAATAAGGAAATTAGTAAATATTTAACGCTGCACAGACCAAAAAATTGTGCATAAAGAAAAAACTTGAATCATAGCTAAATTATACACTTAATTTTCAAAAGTGAAAATAATAAATTCAAATCCTCTGTGTTTTTGTTTTCTTCTTTCTTTCAAAGATAGATTTTACTCTGAAGGAAAAATATTCAACAAATATATATATATATATATATATGGGGCGCACAATGGTCTGACAATCGATTGATCATCGTGAAAGTAACAGTTACACAAAAAGATCGTACTAGACATTCATTTTTAAACGTTAAAAAACGATTTTAACCAACATCCTATGTCGTGCTCCTATTCCTGATATTGAGCAATGTAAAAAAACACGAATCTCATCTATTTGTACTTTTTTCGCATTGCAAATATTATATATATATATATATATATATATATATATATATATATATATGCCCATTGGCATAATGTTTAGTTCAGAGTGTTTGGCAATGATCCGTGAAACTGGGGTTCAATCCCAAGTTGAGTCATACTAAAAATTCAAAAAGTGTTACTTGATACCTCCTTGCTTAACACTCTCCATTATAAACTACGTATCAAGGGTAAGTGGATTAATCCTGGAAAAGGAGTAGCGTCCTTCCCTCCACCTTGGTGTAGTAGCTATTAAAAAGGAAGCCTTCGGGTCGTCTTCGACTATGGTTGGCCAACTTGTTTACTTATATATACATATATGTGTGTGTTCCCTCATTAAAGGATTTTATGAAGAGTAAAACGGTGTAAAAACCTTTCAGCAATTTTTAGTTTTTGGTTGTCTGGGACGATATATTGAAGAGTGGGGATGTTAGCGTTTTCGATGTGGTGAACAAATTGCAGCCATTTGCTTGTAAATATTTTCCGACATTTTCACCCGACTGGCTTGCACTGTTAAACGAACCATCTTGTTGTGACACTAATCATTTCCCCACACCTCGCCCAATTCTCGAGGCTTCCGACTGTCGTTCCCTCATATTTCACTCAAGGAACCCACACGATTTTCGTTGTCTTGTTTGTTTTTACTAATCAGAGCCACCCCTTCTCGTGTTATATTCAACCCAGAAAAACGGTGCAAAACGCACCTCTTGGTCAGGTTTCCTCGCGCTGGCGCACTGCAGGCTTCAATTTGGCGGCAAACATGATCAATGATCGTCTGCTTATTCATTCTATTGTTCAGTTATTGGTTGCCCATGTCCTGTGGCCATATCTCGGGAACTTCGATCACGCTAGATCTCATTTGGGGAAAGAAGTATTCAACCCTCTGTTATGAGTCAGTATCCGTAAAATATGCACAAGTACCGATTCACTGTTCATCTTCGTTAGCTGGTGATGTTTGTTTTGAGGTGTGAAGGTTTATGAGGAAATGTAGTGGATTTGACATATGAGTCTGTTTTGTTCCTTGAAAAATTTTACCGTCGTGAAAATAAAATAGCGACAAAAATAAATAAATATATCAATAAATGAAACATACTTTTGAAATTAAAAGAAACATTTCTACATTAAATGATAAGAATTAGGTTAAAAGTGAATAAGTTTGACAGTAGAAAATACAATCTCATCCTCAAATAAATACACCACTAAAAAACTTACATAAAAAGTTAATTTTCCTCTTAATGAAAGATACAATTTCTTGATGTACATTATACAATCAATGCGGATATTATTAAGTATTATTTATCACCAAAATCTAAAGCATTGAAACTCTGTAAACAAAATTATAAATGTGTAGAAATCCAAAAATAAGTATATATATATGGAGAATGGGAGATTTTGGTAAATCGGACATGATGAGAAAAATAAGAAGAATAGAGGATAAACCAAAACTTTGACAACGGATTTAACAATGATATTTCGTCTTTATTATATATATATATATATATATATATATATATATATATATATCAGTTACACTGGTATTACAATTTTATTGTTAGCTTCAGAGTTCAAACCCTCTCTCCCTCCTGTTTCACTATATATACATATTACATTTTGCATTGTAGCTTAGCAGCCCTAAAGGTGTTTTTTTTCTTTTGAGCAACCAATTGCGTGTCTTTTGATTTTTTTCAATTGGTATAACAAGGTTGCCCTTTTCTTTTTTTTCCAATATATATTTTTTCCCTTGACAGTGATTCATTTCCTCCGACGGTGACCGTTACACCATTTGGCCTTTTACTACAAAGAATGGCTTCGTTTGGTTTGGTTTCTTTGTTTAATGGCATATTTACTTTCATGAATCATTCAATGCCAAAGACATTATTGAAGAAGAACAGTAGTGATATTATTTAACCCTGCCCCAACTCACATTGTTATCAATAAGCGACTTTGAAATTCGGTGAATTTAAATCATTGTTTCAACCATATCTTTCATCCATTTACCTATAGTTTTTACAGCGGTTTTTACAGCGGTTCCTAATGGGAAATGCTCACAAAGTGTATAAGCAAAATTCCATACTACTTTCAGGTTGAGTGAACTGTTTCAAATTTCCCGAATGTTTAAATGGTATATATTTACCAATCTGTCAGCACGGACAGGATGTGACACAAGGTTAATTTTTAAGCGTATTTTTACAGGTTTGAATTCAGAGTTTTCCTTCTGCTAGATTGATTGCCGCACCATGGCTAAAGAATATTGTTTGCCCTACAATTTACCCAGAGCTGGAGGGAGAATAGTCGGATTCATACCTTTCCCAAGGGTATTAGTGTTATGTGAAATGCAACTAGCCTCATCTAGGATTTAAACTCGTGTCGGAGTGTACATTTCCTACAAACCACAAATGCCTCTCTCTCTGACTCTATCTCTGTCTCTGTCTCTCTCTTTCTATATATATATATATATATGTCGAAAAACTGATAACAACGATCCAAGAGGAAGGAATGATTTATTAACGGGTCAACACTATAGCGTTTCGGTTCTACTGAACCATCATCAGGACAATGAGGGGTGATAATAATAATTTTAAGTTAACGGTGGATGATTAGAAATGTGAAATACAAAAACCTATTGGAAAATGTATTTCACATTTCTAATCATCCATCGTTAACTTAAAATTATTATTATCACCCCTCATGGTCCTGATGATGGTTCAGTAGAACCGAAACGCTATAGTGTTGACCCGTTAATAAATCATTCCTTCCACTTGGATCGTTGTTATCAGTTTTTCTACATATTGTCGGATTACAATCCTTTATTTACTCTTCATATATATATATATATATATATATATATAATTTTTTGTCGGTCCAATGAGAGAAAAGTAAATATTTTAAAATGAATAGGTCCGCAAATGAATTTGAATGTGGTATTTTAGGGTCTTATTTGATGTAAGTATGCTCAACACGTGTTTCGAACATCGTCGACCTGTTCAAGAGACGAATAATGTGTTTGCTTGGATTCTTTTTAATTCAAATTTATTTATTTATTCAATTTCTTTCAGTTTTTTTCCGTATTAACAAGTAGTTACTTTGTGTGTGTGTGTGTGTGTGTGTGTGTGTGTGTGTGTGTGTGTGTGTGTGTGGACATTCATGTATATCTGGTTGTTGTTTTTCTTTTCTCTTCCTTACTCTTCGAGGATATATATATATATATATATATATATGAGAGCTATGTGAGCCAATAAAAGTAGGCTATCGTGGTTTTGACTAGAATTGTCATAATAGAAGCAGCTAAAAGTAGCACAATTTAAACCATTACAGAGTCTGCGAGAAAAGTTTCTGGGTAGAAGAAGGTAGCCTAATGATAGTTGATGCTGGAAGTGATCAACCTCAGCCGGTCACCAAGACAAAGTGTCGGTAGAGCTCACCTGCTGTTCGTGTCGAGAGGATGATATTAAGTTGATCCTCCAGTGCCAGGAGAATTTCTCCCCAAGCAATACCTGAGGCGGCCGAAAAGGGGGATGTGGAGGAGATCAAGCATTTTTGTGATGGTAATACACGAGTCTCAATTCGTGCATGGCCCCTCACATTAAAGTGACTTCATATAAAATTTCAGCCCAGTTGGTTGGAGCTGTAGAAAACACCGATTGCATCTCTGCTGAGAGGTGACACCTCTTCCTAATGAGTATCCAAGATATGACATTAAACCATTTAATAGCGAAGCTCCAACCTTGGAGATTTGGGAAATGCGGAGTATCCCTTCTTTGCCATTACTCCCAGGTTCACTCAAATCCGAAGTGATAGCACCTGATAGGGTCCTATCTATAGGTCAAATAGAACAAACTGTGTGCAAACAAATGGCTGATGTTAAATTGTAACAGTTATATAGCAATACTTGAAATTATGTAACTGTGTGTAAAAAAGAGCTCAGGCTTGTTTAAGAATGTTATCGACAAAATGTGTTTACAAATCATACGTATATTTTATATATATGTAGGATTTGGCATTAAATAACCTACAATAGTTGTAATGGAATAAAACCAAACCAAACCAAATCATATATATCTAATATATATGTATATACAGGATTTGGCATTAGATAAACAATAATAGTTGATATGCCATAAAACCAAACCAAACCAAATGAATTCATATAAAATTTTACTTGGTGTTAAGTCAGATAAATCATTCACTGAGGATGTGCCCCAGTACGTCAATTAGATATAGCTTTTGTTTGGTTTGGTTGGTTTGGGTTTTATGGCATATCAACTCTTATATGATATTTAATGCCAAATTCCTTTATGAATATTATATGTGATTTGTAAGCACATAGTTTGTAGATAGCATTTTTAAACGAGCTAATGCTCATTTGTTTGCACTCAGTTAAATTGTTATACATGCGATTTGTAAGTGTTTAGTTTTTAGGTAATTTTCTTTTTAAATGAGTCTGAGTTAATTCGTTGGCACACAAGTATTACTATTGTTTGCACACAGTTAAATGGTTTCAAATATTCTTACACGAATTGTTCTTTTTAGTATTAATCGTTTATCTACACTCACTTAAATGGTTTCTAATATTGCTATCTCTTGCGTTCTGGTTAGTGAACGCTTGTAATATTAAATAAAGGACAAACCACGATATGAGAGGAAATAGAGATACATTCTCAGGAAAAAGTATATTCAATAGAGAGACTATTAGTAGACAAGAACATAGGATTAGTGAATACAGAATAAAGATATAGTCCAAAGATAGTATTGGCTTCCGTTATTACAATAGCAAGTAAGGTGATCTAGTGCGATCTCCAGTCTCCAACGCTCTAATACTATTCCTATAAGAAGCTGCTCTTCACCTAGTCTGCCCTGGTATTAGTAGCTACTACTATATATGGCAGGTGGACTAGTTCATTGTGTGGAAAAGGGTGGGTGATACCCAACATTATCAAACATAAATAGTTGTATTTGCTTACAGTTAAATGTTTTCAAACATCGCCATGCGACACTAACAATTTAATTTAAGCACACAGTGATAGAGTTTCAAGTATTGCTAATCAACACTAATAATTCTATTCAACATTACTCATTCTTTAGCACACAGTTAAATGGTTTCAATATTGCTATCTGTCACGAGCAATTCAATTAAATATCGACCGTTTGTTTACACAAAGAGTTCCATTTCTAACAATTCGATTTGATGTAAGTCATTTGTTTGCCCACAGTTTAAATGTCAATCATTTCTATTGGTCCACAGATAGGACCCCATCAACTGCTCCCACACCGGGCCAGAGTGGACAGGGGAACAATGGAAATGAAGGGGTACTCCATATTTCCCAAAATTATTGGGCTGGAGCCTTGTCATGGAAATAGTTTTATCTTATATAAAGGACACTTATTAAGGGGGTGTCTTACTCCTCTGTAAAGAGGCAGTCGGTGTATTCAACAGTGTATCCTACAGCCCCTATCTTTAGGAATATATATATATATATATATATATATATATATATATATATATATATATATGCAGCATTTTCTCTTTAAAGAGTGTTTGACTAAATGAAATGCCTCTAGCACATTTCTCATCAATTCTTCCTCTTATCTCTTGTAAAATTCTTTTCTTCCGTAAATTCATCTACCCCTTATTCTTCCTCTTACTCTTTATATAAATGTATATAACTCATTATTGTGTACGTTATTTCATTATTCGATCCCCCGAATGTGGTTTGAGTTGGGGCCGAAACGTACGGTGCCTTCCTAAATTAAATCCATCGAAAGGTCAAACAGCTCATGCGGAGACTTGAACGGATCATCGATAGCGTAGGTAGACACGGAGTGTTTGTCCTATTTGATCAAACACAGCACATACAAGCTCATCGTTGATTTTTTTTAAGCCAGGAGTTTGATTTGTTCAGTTAGAAAAGACATAGCTACTCAGCACAGCCCCAGATTAGGAGTTATTCGTTGATTTTGATAGGCAGCTGAAATTCCCTAATAAGGTCCTTTCTATGGGTAAAATAGAACGAAAATATGTTCTAATACTAAACTGAATTGTTTGAAATAGAACTATTTTGACATTTAAACTGCGTACTTATGCTAAACTGAATTGTTTGAAATGGAACTGTTTTTGCTTGGTAAACTGAATTGTTTGAAATGGAACTATTTTTAACATGCAAACTGTACATACGCTAAACTGAATTGATTGAAATAGAACTGTTTTGATATTTAACTGTGTGTAAACAAAAACTACTTATACTAAACTGAATTGTTTGGATTGGGACTGTTTAACTGAATTGAATAGCTTGAAATAGAAATGCTTTTGACAAACTGAGCTCATGCTAAACTGAATTGTTTGAGATGGAACTATTTATTTGGATAAAATGGATTTGGCATTAAGTAACTTACAAGGATTGATATGGCATAAAACCCAAACAAACATAAAATTTTGTGAATTAAAATAATCATTTATGATGGTTTGAGAGAATCTTTATTAGTCCGATTTAGATAGACCTCAAGAGAACAAATTTTGGTCTGAACCCCAAAACCTTTATCCCCATAGTCTTCACTCACACACACACACACACACACACACACATATATATATATATATATATATATAATTGTGTATCAGTTCGTCCATAACCCGATACATTGTTGACAGTTGAATATTGATACGAATGTTTTCCTATATTACGTTTGTTTTCTGCTATCAATATTCACCAATTGATTGATATTCATCAATGAATTAAGTGCATTGACAAGGAAAGAGATTACGTGGAAAAATCAATATTTGTCGTGTAAATTGTTTTTCGCATTAGATGACACAACCTACTTTTGTGTATATGTACATGTGAATATGTGCTTATGTGTGTGCGTGTATATACATGTCTGTAAATACGAGCACGTATATATATGTCTGCATATATATATATATATATATATATATATACATGTATATGTATAATTACATGTACACATAACTGCATATATATATATATATATATACTTGTATAACTATGTGCGTACGTGCATGTATGTAGGTGTGTATGCGGTGCCAAATCGGTCAGTGTGTACATATCTGCTTGTCTCTGTATTTGTTGAAAACTTGACAAGTCACGTCGTATGTTCCAGTCGTGACTTGTCGCTCGAGTCGTGTCGACTTCCCGCCGAGATCTCGCCAAGCAGACGTGAGTTGGATCGACCGAGAAAGATGGCGACCATTTCGTAGACACGCAGTAATTTTTGGATTCACTTCAAAAATATGAAAGAAACAGAGTCGGTGATGTGCAAAGATCCAGATATATTTTTAGATGATTAATTTATCGAATCAAATAGTTTAATTATATTTGGACAAGTTATGAACAAAAGTTCAGTGTTTATTTTAATTTGAACTATTTTGGGAGGACACTTTTTCTATAAAACATCATTAATTAAAAGGTTTCATTTGATTGGAAAATTTATTGAAATTTTGATTATTTTTTAAAACTTGAGTTCGCGCTATTATTTTCTATTAAACTTTTTCAAAATATTTTTTCGGTATTTTTTTTTTCTCAAAAAACGGGAATAAATTCAAGCATGACAATCAGAATAGAGTCATTTGTAAGAGAAAGAGAGAGACAGAGACAGAGACAGAGAAACAGAGAGTGCAAAAGTAAAGATTCTGATTTATATCCACTAAAACAACAACAAATACAGGTGAACAATTACTATTTCCCATCGTAGACTAATATTTAATAAAAAAAAAACAGCTTTTAAATCACTTTGTTCATGTATTACACCCTTTTATCTATGATCATTAAAAGTTCAAACTTACTGATCTTGAAGTGAACCCCCCCCCAAAAAAAACAAAAAAACAAAAAGACCCCCCCAAAAAAACCCCAAAGTTTCTCATCTTTTCGTTTTATTTTAAAATCCATAGACCTCGTTGAAAGTTTCAATACCGAAACTTTTAACGTTGGCAAATAGTTTAAACTACAAATAAAAACATCCTCAACTTTCAAAATTCGCAAATTTTTATATATTCTATATATAATTGTATATTATTGTGCGATGCCATCTCACTAAGTTATTGCGTCATTTCACCCGTGTTTCCAGTTTTTCACCGTGTTATTCATTTCCTCAATTAAGACATGAATCTATTTCATCCGCGGTATCTGCAGTAGGTCTAGTTTTATAAGATTGAGTTGCCATCTTTACATCCGTCATTTCTTTTCTATTTTTTTTTTTTTTTGCTTGGGGTTATGCAACAGATTTCTTTCCACTCACCATACAATTTTCCTAGTTGTCCTGCCTTTAAATGGCTCAAGAGAGGCATCAACCCTGATACTTGCCTATAACCTCACGTAAACATCTATGAACATAAAAATCACTGTATACAAATCAAGAATCACAAATGTTTTTCATTTCCTCAAAAAACATGAATCTATTTTGTTTATATTTGGTCTTCCTGTGTAGAGACGATAGGTGTTCCCTCTCCTGGTTGCTGGTGCACGTGCTTGAACTTTTCAAGTTGACTTACATTTCTACTCACATATTTTCGGTGACTTTAACTCCAGACTTAAGTGACAATGTCGAAGAAGTCGGTGTTGCCAGTAAGTGAGCAAACGGTTGTTTTCGTTTTTCCGTAGATACTTAGACGACATCCTACTTCGTGCTATTTCGCTTTTATTCTCCGTCAATACTCGTCCCGGGTTTTCCATCATCCCCTTTATTAGGTAAATTAGTTCTAATTAACTACAAAATATCTAATTTTAATTGATTTTTTCTCCTCTTATATTTATACTTGCTTGAGCCACATAGATTTAAATCTATTCTCATGGGCGTCGCTTCTTCTGATTCCGTTAACCATAACCGCCTGCAGACAGGATTGAACCTATCTGCAAGCGAGTAACAATACAGGAATTATTAACACTTGTACCTGGCCATGGCTAACGGAATCAGAACAGGCGATCCCTGTGGATTCTATAAAGGACGTAGTTCGAAGTTCCGTATCGGTTCCCGAGTTCGACAAACACCAGAAGAAAACCGGAGGATATATCGGCTGAAACGTTGAGGAAATAACAATAAAAATAAAGACAATAGTCCGAAAACCCTTAATGATAAAAATCATCAAGCTTCGTCTCAGAAATTCAGACAACTAATGAACCAAAAATGTCAAGAGGTGCCCATGAGTACATGTTCCAGATGTTTGCCGTTCAGTTGAAAGTACAGTTGAATGCATTGTGCATTGTTATTGATAACATGTGCATATTCCTCCTGAGTGATCAGAGGCCTAGATGGTGAGAGACCTGTTGCTTTACGATCTTCACGTGTGCTATGAGCTTCAAAGTTCTTGATTAGCTCGAAGATCTGACTCTTGTTTAGAAATATGTTGAAATTGGAATTCCTTCATTGACGTAATGAGTTGAGTGTTCGCCAATGGTTCGGCAGACCGGGGTTTAATCCCAGGTCGAGTCATCCCAAAGGCTTAAAAAATGGTACTGGATGTCACCTTGGTCAGCACTCAGCACTATAAGGTGAGGATCAAGAGTTAAGTGGAGCAATCCTAGGAATGGAGTAGCGTCTCCCTATACACCTCGGTGTAGTAGCTATTGAAAAGGGAGCCTTCGGGTCACCCTCGACTTAGGTCGCCAACTTTACTTACTTCTGTATCTTTCTTGAATAATCTTAAAAGACTTAGTTTCGTAATATGTCTTCACATGAAAGATCTTCTGCTTTACCGTTTAAGGCTATATTGAGCAATAATTAATTGAATATATCAAAATGTTAACTATTTCCTAGTAATAGTCTGAAAAGAAAAGGAGATTAAAGTCAACAGGGAACATTTGAAAGGCAGCTGCTTTATTTAAATAATTGTGAAACAGTTTGGTTTAGTTTTGTTTGGTTTTATGGCATATCAACCATTTTTGATTATTTAATGCCAAATCCTGTTTTTACATATATATTAAATATATGATTTGTAAACACATCTTATAGATACACACGGTTAAGTGATCAAACAGTTCTATCTTTAACTATTCACTTTGGCATAAATCAAATTTAAATGGTTCCACGTATTGCTGTGTATAACTAACAATTGCAATAAATATCAATCATTTGTTTACACACAGTTCAATGTTCCAACAGTTCTATTTCAAACAATTCAATTTAGCCTAGGTCACTTGTTTTCACATTTTGATCCATAGAACCTATCAGGCGTTACTCTTCCTGGTCAGAGTGGGCCTGGGAGTGGTGGCAATGAAGGGCTACCCCGTATTCTCTAAAGCTCCAGCATTACTGGAACCTCACCATTCATTTATAACACTGGCCTTTTTCAAAGCATTTAAAACGGTAAAACGTTAAAGATTTGTTCTCAATCCGTAAAACGATTTTGCCTTTTTTTTAAAAACGATACCATCTTATAACGTAATTTTTATCATAAAGGGTTTTCGGACTATTGTCTTCATCTTTATTGCTTATGTGATAGCTTAGAGTTATATCCAGGACATTCGTTTGGCGGCGGGCGGGTTTTACCTCTGTGCCGAGATTCAGTCGGTGTATTCTACATCCCCAGCCGACTGGGCGAGGAACACACTGTATTAATTAATCAAACCGAAACTATGCAACTTGTGTGTCATATTGCTTTAACACAAAGAAACCATTGATGTTTATTCATTATTCTGATCATCCAGCTGCTCCTGTTTGCACTGTTATCTTTCTTAAGATTCTTTCATTTCGCCATTTTAGAACATATGAGTTTCTAGAGATTTTTAATTTGACGAGATGCGCAACGAAAGTTTTTGTCTTCAATTTATTTCTCCGGATACAATAATCGATTCAGGGAATGTGTCCCATCGTGGTGTAATGGCGCGCTGGTTAGGTTTGTTTTACGGCACATCAATTTCGATGCCTCATTTCATGCCGACAGAAGTCATATAATAATATATCCGACGAATAATGACGAATAATCTGTCTCTTCAATGAAAGTGTCGTATTAAATGAGATTATGAATTAAATCAATTTTAAAATGTTTGTTTTGTGAGAAAATAAAAATAAGGTCCGGCTAATAATAATTGATCAAAAGTTATTTATGAAACATTTGGAGCAGCAAACGTGCAGCCTTTCATACGATGTAGATTATGAGAAGGCACTTGCATTGTAGTTTTCAGCAACTTACTGAGATGGACACTCTTGCTATAAAAAAAATGAGATTCATGCAGAAATTAATTTGATCAAAAAAAATCCTTGTGTCATGGGTAAATTGGGGATTGTTAAAAGATCTGAGTCAGAAATTATGTATCTATGATTATCTTTCCCTTCACTGTAAATGTTGAGATTACTACAAAAAAAATTTAAGTCATCATCATCATAGTACAGTTTTCCCACTCTCTCTCTCTCTCTCTCTCTCTCTCTCTCTCTCTCTCTCTTCATCTGTACCAATCAGCCATCGCTCCCGGCAGGTCCTTTAAAGGACATTCTCTGTTCGCACAGAGCTGATATAAATAAGTTCCTGCTGGTCGACCAACACTGGCACGTCCATGTGTAGGGACCCATAGAAGAACGTCACTTATGAGTTCATCCCTTCTGCAATTACCGCAGCCCAGAGACGAGTTATCTTCCCTTTAATCTTCAGTTTAGTAAATAATGAAAAAATACTTTTTTTTCTTATTCCTATGTATTAAACAAATTACATCATGAACTTTTATATTCGTTTTTAAGAGTTTATTTACAATTTTAGATATGACCAGTTTTTAAACATCTCATTTTAAAAGCGTAATTAAAGATATAAAAAGTTCATTCTTAAACTTGTTCTTAGTTTTTATTAAGTTTCGTGTGGTTTGTTTTCTTTAATGGCATATCAACCTACATGGATAATTTGATACTAAAACCATTCCTGTAATAGAACAGCAGTGATCCTATTTAGCTCATAGTTCTGGTGAAAGTGTTCATATCTACTAGAACCCCCCCCCCGAAAATATAATTTTAAAAAGTATAAATCATAAAAAATAAAAATAAACCTTAAATTCATTGAATAATTAAAATTCGATATTATAGTTAATTCATTCTATTTTTCAAATTTTGCTCCTGTTCATATTTTTAAAAAAATCGATATCAAAATCAATTTATCGAAATATCTATCATTAAAATCTATAAGAAATCATAAGATTAATATATATTTTGAGGTTGCAAACGAGTAACCTTTCACTCTATATGAGTTACGTATTATATCGTACTTATCAGTTTCTTATCGAGATGGACATTGAAGCCTAAAAAGGCATCAAATTCATGTAAAACTCAATTTGATCAGTAAAATCCCAGTGCCATTAGTAAGTGGTGGACTGTTAAAATATGTGAGTCAGATATTCTGTATTCATAATTATCTTATACTTCATCGTAAGTGATACGATATACTGCAAAATATCAGAAAGAGAAGGCAGCATTTATTGCATCCCATCTCAATCATAAGAGACGTTAAGGAAAAATGAAATTAAAAAAAAAATTATTCCAATAAACAAAACAGATCATATCAATTTTTATTTTACTTATACTTTTTATTTAATTTACGACTTTAGATATGACAATTTTAACACCTTATTTTTTTAAAGCGTTATTAGAAATATCAAATTTTGTTCTTAAGCTTGTTCTTGGTTTTAAGAGATTAAAAATACACCGAAAAATATAATTTAGAAAAAGTATACATTACAAATGATAAAACAAGCTAAAAATTCGTGCAATAATTAAAATTTGATTTTATATTCAATTTCTTATTTTTCGAATATTATTACTTTTTTGTATTCCTGTATCATATATATTTTTTAAATCGATATCAAAATTGATTCATCAAAATATCTATTAAAATCCATTAAAAAATTGCATCGGTGAAGTTTTTTCAACTTAAAAAAAAAGAAGAAATTAATATTTTAAGAATTTTTCTTTAAAATTGTGATCCGTACAGACTCCTTGGAAATGAATGAAAATTTGATTGGGTGAATAAAAGCTTAGTAGTCCTCAAGGGGGGGGGGAGTATTTTTCATTTACTAAGGGTCGTTATAAACTAAAATTGCTGGAAATTTGGCGTGTAAAGCACTATTTTTTAGAATTCTACCCAAATCAGCTAATTATCGGATTCAAATAAAATTTTCTGTATTTAAAGCAATAAAAGATAAAAAAACAAACAAAAAAAACCTTTTCCCAGAAAATTCTTAAGTTACGTCTTTTCAAATATTTTTTATTGTTGTGTTGTCATGCCTTCGCCTCCACCCTCATCGATCATTTTGTCAATTTAACTCCTTAAATGAAGGAACAAGTAAATTATCTTTACATTTTTTTAAGATGAAAAATTAGATTTTGTTAACATTTTTTATGTCTCTTTTGTTCATATTTACTTTTGAAAAATAAGGTAGAATATTTCTTTAATAGGGTTTTTTTTCTTTATTTTATTTGTTTTCGTTGCTTAATCTTCTTGAGATATGAAAAGAAAAAAAATCAGGTTAAATATTTTTAAGAAGTTTAAAATTGACATCCACAGATTAAACTTTTTCACTACCAGCAGGTGACTGGGATTAAGTCAATTAATGTAAAAATAACGAATGAATAAATTGACTGATTCGATTAAAAAACAAAACAAAACTATTTTATCGGAATAATGCTGTTTTAGTCTTTGTTTTTTGAGGCAGTCTTTTCATTGGACGATATTTTTCCTACAGAGACCTGCAAGCGAACCAATATAAAACGTTATTAAAGGAATCTAAACCTATTTAGAGAATTTATAAACATAAAAAAGCACGGATTATTACACTTGTGATCACCATACTCTTGAAGAAAAGGGGTGTGGCTTCTCAGTAATACATTATAACATTGCCGTTAAATAGCGCGCGTTTTTTGTACGCGCCTACGGGAAACGATAGTCTGTTGCCACAATCCGTTAAATTTGTACAACTTCGGTTGTGTTTCTTTCGTAACAACATTTGAATGTGAGTGAGAAAACATTCTTTCGGTTTGCAATGCACCAGTGATATCAACCATTTTAATGAAAAAGTGATTGATCATTTTGCAACGTCCTGGATCCGAAAAATGGATTTTATATCTAAATAGAAATCATCTCGTCAATAGGTAAGTAACGATATCAAATTTTATTCAAATTGAGATTATGTGTAAATCACCAAAACTACGTCTCCGCCCACATTACAATTCCCTTAATTGTTTATGTCACTTTTTCTATGATCTTATTCTTTATTTAAGTCTCAAATATTAAGAAAATCGTTTTATGCTATTAAAAATGTAACGTAGTGCAATGGTTAAAGCGCTGGACTGCGGAATCGTAGTAAGCGAGTTCGAACTCCTGTCGCGCTATAAGATATGAACCCCTTATCCCCTTCCAGCTATGGGTTGAATAGCATCACTGCTGTTCTTATAAAAGGATAACTTTCGCATTAAATTACCCACGAAAGTTGATATGCCATTAAACAAAGTAACCAAACGAACCTTGTATTTGTCGCTGCCTCCCACCAGACACGACTTGACACAAGGTCAAAAGCCCGAAGGCCGATTAAAGTGGGGATAAAGGGGAGGGGAAGGTCGGGAACGAGCCGAGACTCGAACCCTGCTTATCTGTGCTGCTCATTGGCTCACTTAGTGCAATGTGAGCCTGATGAGGCAAGCAGTTTCACGAACCCAAATGTGGGTCCGGGCACGTATGCCAGTTAACGGCTTAAACTAGACGCTTGGTCTAGTGCCGTGCATGGGGGACAAAGGAGACAAAAATGCAGCTCGCCCACCCGAAGGTAGCCTAGTCGAAACTAGGTGCCTAATTAAAGGCCCCAAGTCTGCCATTGTTCCTTTTCCAGGGCCACGCTCTGGACCGAAGTCCAGAACAGGCCCCGGGGCGCTCGCCGGGAGCTTGCCTTAACCAAACGAACCTTACCTACTAGCAAAATGCATTTGTATTTATATAAACAACCAAATTGAAGTTTACAGTGAAAACGAGAAGGCTAATATCTTTATTGGTATTTAAAATTTGATTTTTATCAATATTTGTTTATTATTGATTTCTGATTGTTTGGTTTTATTCTAATTAAAGTGAAAAAAAAAATTAACCAGCAATTTTTAAGATTTCGGGACATGACCCTTGTATCACAGTCGATGAGCCACTTCCTCCATGATTTATCTGTGTATCTTTTTTTTTCTACCTTTACTGTACCAGTATTTTTTATTTATTTATTCCCTTTATACAAAGTTCTTTCCTTATTCTACGGTATTTTCTTTGTGGCAAGGTGGGAAAAACGCAATGATAAGATTGAAATATATGAAAAAGTAGTTTGGAGATAAGAACTTTAAAAGGAAGAGAAAAAATTGTTTCCCTGTACATTTCTTGTCGGCTCAGCCCACGTTTCTCTCCGCAGAGATCGTCAAGGGTCTTTGGGTTTCATAGACTTTGTAATCTAAGCTTTTCACAGCTTTCACTTTGAGAAAAAGGAATAGGAGTCAGAAAGGAGACCGATCATAAAAACCTGGTTGATTCATTTGAACCTAATGCTTGATATATATATATGTATATGTGTGTGTGTGTGTGTGTGTGTGTGTGTATCTAAGCACGTGTGTTTTTTTTTTCGTGTATAAACAAGGGCTCATACAAGTAAGCATATACAAGCATGATCGATTAGAATTCGTTCGTTCTTTCTTTCTTTCTTTCTTTCTTTCTTTCTATGTGTGGTTATAAATCCTTTACGGCATACACACACACACACACACACACACACACATATATATATATATATATATATATATATATATATATACTTGTGTGTGGGTGTGTGTATGTGTGTGTGATTATAAGTTCTTTACGGAGGATCTCTCTGTTTATCTATCTATGTGTGTGTGCATGGATGTATACTCAACTCTTTATATATATGTATATATATATATGCATACGTATATGTATATACATATACGAATCCCCTCCGAACGAGCAGGATGCATTACAAGGTAAATTTTAATGCGGTGTTTAATAAGTTTGAATTCAATGTTTTCCTTTTCTAAGGCAAGTTTCCATACCAAGGTTAAAGAACCCAGTCTGCCGTACTATTTACTTATAACTGGAGAGAAAATAGTTGATGTGAAATGCAGACAGGAATTGAACTCGCGGCGCCGTGTCCATTTCTTACACCACGCGTATCCATGTCTGTTTGTCGTCATGTCTTTTTGGTTGATATATATAGATATATATATATATCAGAGAAGGATAAAAATTGCTAAGTTTAATGATGGATTGTGTGTGTGAGTTAATACTTCTGGCAATATTTGTCCTATAATTACGTTACCTATCTCCACGTGCAGATTTGGCATTAAATAACCTATAGAGATTGAAATGCCATTAAACCCAACCAACCGACCATCCATCCACGTGCAGAAAAATTCCAGTAAACTAATCATTCACCCTAACAAAGTCAACCAGTATATATACTGTCATCCACAGACAGACTGTTTCGTTGTATCACAACTCATCAGTGTGGCTAGACATGCGAGATACTTCAAGCTGGAATCAAAACTCGGCTGACTTTACGCCAGTCGAATATCTTACCGCAGAACCAACAGGATCAGCGCAAGCAAAGTAATTTTACGTAAATGTATAATTTTTCTTTTGTTTTACATATGCGCTTAACGGCTACTAGAGTGCTCAATTCCTGAGAAGAGTTTTGCATTACGAGAGAGGAGACCAGTAATTCCTGGCGAGAGTGCTCAACTCCGGGACAGGGAGCATATATAGTGTCATGTGTTTTATTGAAAATGACCAACAAGAATTTAGTTTTTAACTTTTTTATTAAGTTTTACTTTTTGTTGAACAAAGTGTCGCAACTGTGGTTGTAGGTAGCCAAAAAACTGTCCAAAGTCTCTGTTTGTCTTGTCCGAGTTCGTCGGTCATTTTCGAGAACGTAGTTACTCCTGTGTTGGTGAGTGCAGGACTTATTCTGTGTTCGAGGAATTTTTTAAGTGGGCGTGATTACGATTGTTCTACGGTAGGGTCTCCATTTGTATAGATATTAGTTGTCTTAGACAGGTGCAAGATCATGAGAGTGAATCGAATTGACCCCAAATACAATTGATTTTGTGTGGGTAGTTTGATGAATTCTCTCGAAAAACTCATTGGGTGATTATCTATCTATCTATTCAAGTCGTGCTGACAGCATGAAGTTTCCTGACTCTTTCTCTTTCTCTTCTCCTCTCGCCATCTGTCTCTATGATCTAATGCTTCCGGTTGGTCTTCTAAACTGCATCCTGTGTTCGTACAGAGCTGATGTATGTAAATCTTTGCTGGTGAGCCAACTCACGCGTATTTATGTGGAGAAACCCATAATGTCGCTAATGAGTGCGTTCTTACTTTACCAGCATGTCTTGTTCATCATACTTGGATGGTTTGTGAGATGGGAGGTAAGTGGCTGTACAACAGTTGTTTTGTTGAGTGTTATTTTCGGGATTTATTCAGAACAGCACGTAACATTCTTGTGTAGTTCCTATCAGCTTTTTCTCCATACATTTCGTTAGCAATCATATGGTGCATCCATACAGCATTATACACAGCCATTTGTGAGCGTATGTATGTATGTATGTACAGATAGCTAGATATCCATATGAATTGGAGGGTAAATAAGTATTTGTTATCTTAGCACTTATTTAAGACATGCGAATTCTTTCGTCAATACTTCCACGCACGTGGCCATGTATGCCCACCTACTCACATAAATATAATCATGTGATCTGTACACACACCTGACTGGCATTTCGTTAAATATGTTGGTCATACCTTATAAAGCATTTTTTGTACATAGCTATTATTTAAATATTAAATCTTTTCTCTTTATTCCTCTTTCCCGTCATTATCGTCTCACTTGATACTCTTTTAAAAGTTACCTCACCCAATCTCTTTTATCCAAAGAAAAATCTTTAGTGAATAACAATTGAAAGAAGAAAAGGATTTAGTGTCAAATTTGATCATCTTAAAAAAAGAAAGTTTCATTAGTAAGAATGATAAAAAAAAAACCCGTCCCGAAGACGGACTCTATAGATTCGTCAAAATTACAAAGCCAGATTTGCCTTTATCGGTTAGAGACTTAAGTACATAGGACAACAGAAGTCGACAAAAAAATTTACTAGATATAGTCGTGCTGAGCGTAACGGTAATCCCGTAAAAATAAAATCGGTTACCTGAGTTCAAATCCTTCATAAAGATGTTTGCGTTTCACTTCGTACTAATGTACTTGGGGAAAGGCACGAATCCAACTACCCCAACCCAGCCATGGGTAAATAGTTGGGCAGATTCGATTGTTTAGCTTTGGTTCGGCAACCAGCCTAGGAGAAGGAAAACTCTGAATTCAAACTAGCTTTACTCCGTTAAAAATGACCTCGTATTAGATGATATGTGCGGTGGACGCGTTGGCTAACAGTGTAATACATACGAGAAATATGAGTCTCTCAGTGAGAATCAATCTCATTAACAATGGCCTGTTCACTTAATGTGTTAACCTTTACACTATGTAGGGTGCCCAAGTAAATTTGAAGCGCCCCAAAGGGGAATGCTAATGGAACAGGAGCAATTTTGGCACCCACTCTTCGGGAGGTTTGCTTCCTGCAAGATCTTCCACAGTATCCCAACCGTGTGTTACATTTCGGTTACATTAGGAGTCAGATCTTGAAAAACTACTCACTTCTAAACATTTTTGTTCATTTTTTGATCATCATCACGGCTTGGCTTCGTGAGAAAAAGTGAAGAAGGGGGCGGTCTACGCTGACTGTAGGCATGTTCGTAACTGATAAGGTCAATGCGGAACCGGCAGGGACGGTCACAAAAGCCGCAGCTGAAGGTCTGGTTAGGGTTTGATGGCATAATGAAGCGGTTCCTCTTTTTTTTTTTGCTTTTGGTCCTTGATAACGGCTCTTTTTTCAAAAGAAGACGCAACATAGCTGGTAATGAGAGGCCCGGCGTCACGGTTCTTTAAAGATACACTATCGGCGATGGTCAATGTGACAGGCATTAAAGGATTTTTCAAGCAGAATTGAATTGCTTCTTTGGTGCCCCTCTATCGCAATGGTAAGTGGAGAGCTTGCCGTACAGTATGATCCTGGGCCGGCGATCATTTCCCTCCTGGAGATATGTCATACTCAGCATAGCTGAGACTTCAGTAGCATGGCCCTGAAGCTGGTGATCCTTTGCAAGGATTTCAATATTGGTGATGAAGTCATTCCAGTGAATGTTAAAGATGGTTTAGAGGCGGTGTTTGGGGAATTGTTCGAGAAGTCGTAGGCATTGCCGATAGGTGACCTACGACTCTAAGCCATATAGGAGAGTGGTAATGACGATGGCTCGATAAACACTTATATTTGTGTCTTTTTTCAGGTGTCTATTGTACCACGTGTTTATATAATTTACCGAAATGCACTGCTCGCATATTTCGACTTCCTTGTCAATCTTGGTATCTGACTTGATCTAATCTCATGGTTTGGTTTGGTTTCTTTGTTTAATATCGACCTTTGTAGGTTATTTAATGCCAAAGCCATTCTCCTAGAAGAACAGTTGTGGTACTATTTAACCTATAGCTGGGAGGATAAGGGGGTTCATACCTTTCCCAAGGGTATTTGCCCGAAAGTGAACGTAATAGCGCGACTGGAGTACGAACTCGCTTACTACGATTCCGCTGTCCATCGCTTTAACCATTACACCACGAGGACACCCCCGATCTAATCTGAGTATAAATTATAATTAACATGCTATTTTACTCAGCTCTTATATAAATGAAAATGTGCAAATCTGCTCGTTTTTTTTCTTTTTACGAAAATAGGTTAATTTTTAAATTTCATTATCCAGGGCACAAAACAATCTTTGAATGGAATAATGGCCATTTTCTATACTTTTAGAATATGAGCTATTAAGAAATAACACATCCCATCCAAGTAGAAAATTTAGGTTACTCAGTTTTATCCAAGGCAGAAAAGCAAAGTTTGAAAGGAATAATGGCCATTTTCTATACTTTTAAAACATAAGCAATTCGGAAATAACACTTACTATCCAGGAAAAACATTTTATGTCACATAGTATAATCAAATAATTGTATTTTATCTCAAAATTTTTGACCATTATAAAAAGAACAAAGAACATATAAGCTGATTCTCTTTCTATGATAATGAAATTGTGAAACAAAATTAGTTCCCAGAAACTAACCAGAATTTATAATCATTTTCTTTCATCTTTGTGGGTTTTTCACACAAGAAGTAATGGGTGGTTTTCACTGACTTCTTAGTGACTCTGCAGAACACTTCTCAGTATTCTAGACGATTTATTATTGTACTCCTTTTGAGTTCTTCACACCAGCATTAGTTAGTGATCTCTCACAGGAGGCTGAACGACAGCAAGTCTCTTCGGGTCTCCAGGACTCTTCCCTGTATCCCGGTTGATCTCAACAATGCTGTAGCATGGATGGTCTCCATTCCTCTTCTGATTTCCAGTTCTGTCAGTCCCTTTTCCAAGCCTTTGATGATCGTTACAAACGCAGAGACTTCCTTTGGTATCACCGTCAACTTCATGTTCCTCAGTTTTTTGTTCTCTAGCAAGGTTCAAGTACTTATCGCCCTTTTCTTTTTCTTTGTTTTTTACTCTGTGGTCTTTAAGAACGGCAAAATCCACTAAGACGGTAAGATCTCTTTTTTTTTTGTGAATGAACATAAGATCTGGTCTTCTATCCGGGATCAAGTGATCTGTTTGTATCTCAAAATCCCACAGAATTTTTTATGTCTCATTCTCGGGTTCTTGTTTGTGCATATATATTAATTGGTATAATGGCCAAATTTCAATGTCTTTCACAGTTCCCTGTGGATCTCCTTTCCCATTCAGTTCTGCCTAGTATTGTAATCCTTTTGTATTAGTTCGCTACATTCCCTTATTATGTATTAATCATTTCATTTTTGTCACTATATATCCTACACTTGCAATTCTGCGGCGTATTATAGATTTGCGCTTTAATATGATTGGTCCTTATGGCGTTGTTTTGTGCTGCTATTATGAGAGATTCAGTTTCTCTCCTTAGGTTTCCGGTTTCCCTTTTTTTAGCAATGTCCAGGTTTTCTCGTGTGAGATTTCGACAGTTTGTCGTTTGAAATATCCGTATAGTTGTTTTTCTTCCTATTTCTATTTCCTCGTTTTTCTTGTTGTTCTGTTTGTCCTTATGTTGATTGGTTGCTGCGGTTAGTCTTTTTTTTTTGTTCTTTTTCATGTAGTCTTCGAGTCCTTTTATTGATGCATCCACGTTATCTTCAATGCTGGCGAGTCCTCTTCCACCTTCTTTCGTTGATATAGTTTGTCTGAATTTTTGCGCATCGTCATTAATTTTCTTGTCCTCTGGTCCATTTATCTGAGTTCCTTCTTTGTCCATTTTAAGAATGTTCCCAAGTATCTTACAAGGGAGACTGAGGTACTCTTTTCTTATTTTTTCTTTCTTCTCCACTTGTTCGATGGTGTCCGCTTCTAGTATTCCAAAATACTTGAAAGTTTCTTTTTCTTTAAGTGTTCTGATTCTTTTCTGATGTGGCATTTCTATTCCTTCCATTATTTCTCTTTTTCCACTTTCCATTTTTCTTAGCCAAATTTCATTTCAGTATCCTGGCTGTATATTCTCATTGTTTGTATCAGAGTTTCCAATTCGTTTTTTGCATTTTGCAAAAAGCTTGATGTCATCCATGTACAACATAAAGTGATTGAACTTTTCTGGTGATTTTGTAAATTTGTACTTCCCAATGTACTATTTAAGCATGTAATAGAGTAGCATCATTGTTATAACAAATAGTAATGACGTAAGCGCATATCCCTGGAAGATGTCTCTCTGGATTTTCTCATTTGCTTAAGCTTTTCCTTTTGCAGTTTATCCCACAGTCCAGTTTTTTATGGCTTCCGTGATGAATTTTTTGACTTTGTCAGATATTTTTACATTTTCAGACAATTTGTTATCCAAGTTTGCGGGACCAATGACCTTTTTCGTTGTCAATTTATGCCATGGCAACATTTTTCGGCCTAGTTTTGCTCTTCAAGAGCATGTGCTGATCAATGTACCGTTTCTTGTTTCTATGTAGCATCCTTTCTGTTCTTCCAGAAATAGTCCACGGCATATAAGCGAGTAAAATATCTCTTCTTGAATCTGTGCGGTCAGTATTTTCTACATAATAAGTAGACGCATTATCGGTCTATAGTTGTTGGTGATAATCCTTTTTTTTGGGGGGGGGACCTTTCTGGATAAGGATGGTTTTCTCCTTTAGTCATCCATTCAGGTATACTTGCTTCTTGTAGGTATTTACTCAGTTATAGAGCTAGTCTCACGGATGGACGTGATTTTTTAAAAACCAGAATCCATGTATGCCATCTATTATTATTATTTTACTCATTTCCTTTCAAACTTTTCTTTTCTGCCTTGGATAAAACTGAGTAACCCAAATTTTCCACTTGGATGGGATGTGTTATTTCTTAATTGCTTATGTTTTAAAAGTATAGAAAATGGCCCTTATTCCTTTCAAACTTTTCTTTTCTGCCTTGGATAAAACTGGGTAACCCAAATTTTCCACTTGGATGGGATGTGTTATTTCTTAATTGCTTATGTTTTAAAAGTATAGAAAATGGCCCTTATTCCTTTCAAACTTTTCTTTTCTGCCTTGGATAAAACTGGGTAACCCAAATTTTCCACTTGGATGGGATGTGTTATTTCTTAATTGCTTATGTTTTAAAAGTATAGAAAATGGCCCTTATTCCTTTCAAACTTTTCTTTTCTGCCTTGGATAAAACTGAGTAACCCAAATTTTCCACTTGGATGGGATGTGTTATTTCTTAATTGCTTATGTTTTAAAAGTATAGAAAATGGCCCTTATTCCTTTCAAACTTTTCTTTTCTGCCTTGGATAAAACTGGGTAACCCAAATTTACTACTTGGATGGGATGTGTTATTTCTTCATTGCTTATGTTTTAAAGGTATAGAAAATGGCCATTATTTCTTTCAAACTAGTTGAGGGTTTTCACTGGAGTCTGAGTGACAGCAAGTCTCCTCAAGTCGCCATGACTCTTCTTAGTATTTTATCCGATCTCAACAATGCTGTAGTTTGGATGGTCACCACACTTCCTCTTATTTCCTGTACCAATCCTTTGTTGACTGTACCGAGCACCCAAATTACAACTGGTATTACCGTCACTTTCATGTTCAATAATTTTTTGAGTACTATTGCAATGACTAGATACTTATCTCTCGTTTCGCTTTCCTTTAGTTTTTACCCTGTGGTCAGCCGGAACGGCAAAGTCCACTATTCCGCAGGATTATTATTATTATTATACTTCTTGAGAGCTTTTTTACTCCAGCGTTAGCCGGTCTTCCACTGGAGTCTAAGTGACAGCAAGTCTCCTCAAGTCTCCAAGTTCCTTCTGTGTATTCTAGCCGATCTTAACAGTGCTATGGTCTGAATGGTCTCGATTCTTTCTTCTATTTCCAATTCCTCCAGTCTATTTATTTAAGCCTTTGGGGACAGATCCAAGGTCTCTTATCATAATTGGTATTACTGTCATCCTCATTTTCCGAAGATTTTTTTAGTTCTCTGGTAAAGTCTAAGTATTTGTCAAATTAATTATTTTCATTATTATTATTTGTATGTTTTTCCCACAAGTAATAACTGGTGGTTTCACTAAAGTCTGAGTAATAACAAGTCTCTTCAACTCTCCATCTGATTTTGACATTGCTGTGGTCTGGATTATCTCGATTTTTCCTCTAACCTCCAATTCATCGAGTATCTTTTCTAGTTTCTTCGGAACCGTTCAAGAGGATTCAACTACGGCTGGTATCATTGTTACCTTCAACTTTTACGGCTTTTTCAGGGGCGAATAAAAAAGTAATGCCGACACAGGAACATGTATCATGCAAAAAATTAAGCTGGTCCTCGGTAGATCATATCCCTACTTCTCAACATAGTCACTATTTCTCTCAATAGCAATGTTCCACTTTCCTCGTCACTGGCATAATATTTAAACCCTTTTTCATGGGGCCGAAGAAATGATAAGCATTGTGCCAGTGACAAAGAAGTGAAAACTACAGTGATAAAGTGGCTCAAAGAACAGTCAACAGAATTTTACGAGGCAGGGATACATGCTCTCATTCAAAGGTGGAACATTGCTATTGAGAGAAACGGTAACTATGTTCGGAAGTAGGGATGTGATCCACAGAGAACCAGCTTCATTTTGATGCATGATACATGTTCCTGTGTCCGTATTTATTCTTGTACAAAAGAAATTGGCATTGCTTTTTGACTCACCAGCGGATATGTATAATAATGAAAATTGAACAATAAGACAAAATTTAAATGGGTAATCATTTATTAAAAACTGCTTTTTAAAATCATTAGAGAAATTAGATATCCCATGACTACAATAAACGCCATTTATTAGTATTAATAATTCACACGTAGGTCATGCGTAATCATGATTTATCATGATATAGGTCGTTAACTAAGGCATGGACAGCTATCGATAAGCTATCGATCATATGAAAATCAGACCTGACTGATAAAATGAAACGCAGTTTCTTCCAGGCAGCAGTCGTGTCGATACTGCTGTATGGATGCACTATTTGGACGCTTACAAAACGGCTGGAGAAGAAGCTCGACGACAATTACACAAGAATGCTGCGAGCAATATTGAACAAGTCCTGGCAGCAACACCCCACAAGGCACCAACTATATAGCCACCTGCCTCCCATCACGAAAACTATCCAAGCTAGACGAACCAGACATGCAGGACACTGCTGGAGAAGCAGGGACGAGCTCATAAGTGATGTACTCCTATGGACCCCCACATATGGCCGAGCAAAAGTAGGACGATTAGCTCGAACAAACATACAGCAGCTATGTGAGGATTCGGGATGTAGCCCTGAAGACCTGCCAGAGGTGATGAACGATAGGGAGAAGTGGCGAGAGAGGATCAGGGATATCCGCGCTAGCGGGACGACTTGATGATGATGATGATTTTAGTATGGGTGCAGGAAAATGCTCAGTAATTTACATCTATTTATACAGATTATTACAATATGGAATTGTTCTTCCAAGTACACCGACTGCATCTTTGCAGAAGGGTAAGACCCCCTCTTCCCAATGAGTGTCTTGGATATGACACTAAACAGTCTGATGGCGCGGTTCCAGTAATGCTGGAGCTTTGGGGAATGCAGAGTACCCCTTCATTGCTATCGCTGCTAGGTCCACTCTGATCCGGAATGGTAGCATCTAATAGGGTCCTATCTATGGGCCAAATAGAACCAGTACTAAACTGAATTACTTGAAATAGAACTGTTTTGATAGTCAAACTGTGTACTTATGCTAAACTGAACTGCTTGAAATAGAACTGTTTTGAAATGTAAACTGCGTACCTATGCTAAACTGAATTGTTTAAAACAGAATTGTTTTGATATTTAAATTTGTGTAAACAAAATCAATACTAATACTAAAATGAATTAGATGTTTGAATTAGATCTGTTTGACTAAACTGAATAGCTTGAAATAGATATGTTTTTGACAATTAAACCGTGTACTCAGGCTAAACTGAATTGTTTGAAATAGAACTGATTATTTGTATAAAAATAGATTTGGCATTAAATAACCAACAAAGGTTGATATGCCATAAAACCCAAACAACCAACCAACTACGAAACGAAACGAAACGAAACCAACCAAACAAGATCAATTTTGAGTGTTTTATTTATTGATAGTGTAAAAACGTTATTGATTGTGTAAAAACGATTTCTTTCTTTCTTTCCTTTGAAGAAGTTATTCCAATTATTATTATTATTATTATTGTTGTTCCTTTGAGCGTTCTTCACATCAGCGTCAGCTGAGGGTTTTCCAATGGAGTTTCAGTGACAGCAAGTCTCCTCAAGTCTCCAGAATTCCTCTTCTCAGGTTGATCTTAATAATGCTGTAGTCTAGATGGTCTCCAATTCTCTTCTTTAGAAGTCTTCCAGTCCCTTTACCAGTCCTTTGTGCATTGTTCCGAGTGCACCAATTACAATTAGTATCACCGTCACCTTCATGTTTAGTGTTCTCTTGCAAGGTCTAGGTACTTATCTCCCTTTTCGCTTGCTTTCAATTTTACCCAGTGGTCCACTGGGACGGCAAAGTCCACAACTCGGTATGTTCTCTTTTTTTGTTGACTATCACTAGGTCTGGTCGTCAGGTGATCCAATCGTATCTCAAAATCCCCGAGAACTTTGCGCATCTCATTCTTCAGGACGGATTCGAGGTTGTGCATATACCACTGACTTGTTAGGTCAAATTTCAATTTTTTACATAAATCACAGTGACTAACCTTCTCCACTAAGTCGTGTTTAGTCTTATACTCTTTTTGTGGCAATTTGCTACGTTCGCTTATTATATGACTGATCGTTTTGTGTTTATTACCACATAAATCTATATTTGCTATTCTCTTCCATCTAATCCTCTATTTTTGCTTTAACATAGTTTGTCCTAATTATTAGAGTTTTTCACTTCAGCGTAAGCTGATGGTTTTTCACTGGAGTTTGAGTGACAGCAAGTCTCTTCAAGTCTCCAGGACTCTTCTTAGTATTCTGGCCGTTCTCAATAATGTAGTAGTTTAGATGGTCTCCACTCGTCCGCCCACTTCCAAGTCCTCCAGTCCTTTTTAGTAATTCTTTAGTTACTGTTCCAAACGCACCAATTACAATTGATATAATTGTCACTTGCATGTTCCACAGTTTTTTTCAATTCCCTAGCAAGGTCGAGGTACTTATCCTTCTTTTCACATTCTTTCAGTTTTATTCTGTGGTCAGCCGAGACAGCAAAGTCGACAATTTTGTAAGTTCTCTTTTTTTTTTTTGTTCATTATTATTAGGTCTGGTCATCTGGCTGAGATTAGGTGATCCGTGTGTATGTCAAGGTCCCATAGGAGTTTATGTGTGTTATTTTCTAGGACAGGTGCTGGGTTGTGCATATACCATTTGTTTGTGTGGTCAAATTTAGATTTCTTGTACATCTCCCAGTGGATCACCTTGCCGACCCAGTCGTGTCTATTATTATTATTACAAACACCTTGTAAATTTTTTACGCCAATTTTGATTGTTGTTTTATTTTTGTGGAGAGTGAATGAGAGCAAGTCTTCTAACGTCCCCAAAACTGTTCTAAGTATTCTGGCTGATCGCAACAGTACCGTAATTTGGATGGTCTATATTGTTTCTCTGATCCAATTACTCTAATCTCTTTTTCCAAGCCCAAGGGGATGGTTCCAAAAGTACCAACCACAATTGCTATCACTGTCACCTTCATGTTCCACAGATTTTTTTTTAGTTCTCTAGCGAATTCCACGTCTTTGACAATCTTTTCACTTTCTTTTATTTTCACCCGATGGTCTGCTGGAACAGCAAAATCCACTGTATGATAAGTTCTTTTCTTTCTTGTAAAAGAGTAATTTAGTCTGGTCTTCTGGCCAGGATTTGGTGACCCGTTTGTACCTCAAAACCCCAGAGGATTTTATGCATCTTACCTTCTAGGAGAGATTCTGCTTCGTGCATATACCATTGATTAGTAAGTTCAAATTTTAATCACTAGCACAATCCCCAGTGTATCACCTTTCCAACCCAATCGTCCCAAATTTTGTACTCCTTTTGTGCCTGTTTGCCGCATTCGCTTATTATATGATTAACCGTTACATCTCGGTCACCACATAACCTACACTTGCTATTCTGAGTATTATCAATTTTTACTTTAGCGTAGTTGCTTTTATGGTTCTATCTTGTGCTGGTATTAAAAATGATCTAATTTCTCTTTTGAGGTTTCCTCTTCTCAGCCCTGTCCTGGTCATCTCGTGCGCAATTTACTTTGTTTGCCACTTAAAGTATCCATGCAGCTTTTAGATTTTGTTGTTTTCCTGTTTGTTCTTGAGTTATTTCAGTTGACATTGTAGTAGTTACTCCTATGGGTGTTTTTCCCACCAGCGTTTGCTGATGGTCTTTCACTGGGGTTTGAGTGACAGCAAGTCTCCTCATGTCTCCAGGGGGTGTCCTCGTGGTGTAATGGTTACAGCGTAGGACAGCAGAATCGTAGCAAGCGAGTTCGAACCCCAGTCGCTCTATTATGTTCATTTTCGGACAAATACCCTTTTATCCTCCCAGCTATGGGTTAAAAAGCATCACTGCTGTTCTTCTAGAAGTATGGCTTTGGCATTAAATTACCCACCAAGGTTGGTATGCTATTAAACAAAGAAACCAAACTAAACCAAACCAAATCAGGCCGCCAAAACTCTTCTCAGAGTTCTAAACGGTCTCAATAATGCTGTAGTCTAGATGATCTCTACTTGTCCTCTGATTTCCAATTCTTCCAGGGCCTTTACCAAACCTTAGGGGATTGTTCCGAGCTCATCAATTACAATTGGTATAACAGGCCTCCTTCATGCTCTAAAGTCTTTTTTTTAATTCTCTGGTAAGCTTTAGGCACTTATCTCTCTTTTCGCTTTCTTTTATTTTTCCTCTGTGGTCCCCCGGGACGGCAAGGTCCGCTAGTTGATAGTTTCTTTTGTTTTTAGCTTTTTTATGGTCTGGTCGATTGGTTTGGTTTTGGTGATCTGTCTGTACCTGAAATTCCCCGAGAATTTTGTGTGTCTTATTCTCCTGGTCAGATTCTGGTTTGTGCATATAATATCTGGCAGATGGCCAAATTTCTTATACAATTCGCTGTGGATCACCTCTCCCACCCAGTTGTGTCTAGTCTTATACCCCTTTTGTGTTTACTTGCAGCATTTGCATATTATTATTTACTCATTGAGAGTTTTTCATTTTAGCTAACGCTGATGGTTTTTCACTGGGGTTTGAGTGACAACAAGTCTCTTCAAGTCTCTAGGATTCTTCTCTGTATTCTGGCCGATCGCAATTATGCAGTAGTTTGGATGGTCTCCACTCGTCCTGTTATATCCAAGTCGTCTAATCCCTTTATTAATCCTTTAATGACTGTACCAAGAACACCAATTACAATTGGTATAAACGTCATTTGCATGTTCCACAGTTTTTGCAATTCCCTTGCAAGGTTGAGGTATTCATCCTTCTTTTCACTTTCTTTCAATTTTACTCTGTGGTCAGCCGAGACAGCAAAGTCCACAATTTTGCAAGTTCTTTTTTTGTTCTTGATTATTATAAGGTCTGGTCATCTGGCCGAGATTAGGTGATTCGTTTGAATCTCAAAATACCATAGGAGTTTTTGTGTCACATTCTCCAGGACAGATGTTGGGTTGTGCGTATACCATTTGTTCGTATGGTCAAATTGAAATTTCTTGCACAATTCCCAGTGGATTACTTTGCCCACCCAGTCGTGTCTAGTCTTATACTCTTTCTGTGCTAATTTACTGCATTCATTTATGTGATTGATCGTTTCGTCTCAGTCACCACAGAATCTACTTTTTTTTCTCTTCAATTTTAAAATCACTTTTTGTATATCTTCATCCTTGAATCATTCCTAGCTATCTTGTTTTCTTCTGTTCTTATTCAAAGAAAGTAACACTTTAACAAGAACGGATTTAGAAATGCAGGAATGTGTGTAACGGAACGCAGTGGGCAAAGTAGCTTGCAAAAAGCGAAATCGAACAATGGAAACACGGCGAACTCTAACAGTCATACAATAGCAGAATATAGCCAAGACAAGGCGACCCCATCAAGACTATGCGCCATCACGCCTCTTCGTTTATTTATTTATTTTTCTGACACACCCCTGCGTTCAGCACGTACCGCCGATTGTGTGTTAATGTTTTCTGTATTTTTCTTTAGTTATCATTATAATTTGTACCGCCTTGTCAGGTATAACTATTCGAGTTGATTTTAACTACATTTACCTTCCAATGAGTGAATAAAGTAGCCGTCAGAAGACTGACTGTACGTAGACGGCCGAAGCCCGCGAACGGAGTCGTCTGCCTCAAATAGTGTGTGTCGCCTGCTTGGGAATTGACTTTTGAAGTTTATCGCGACCAGTACTTGGAGAGAGAGAGTGAACAAAACAAACAAACAAAAACAGTAGCCATTCAAGAGTCGATCCATGGGGTCTTCCAGAATGCGGGCTTTTCCCGAAGCTCCTTTGTTTTTTCTGCTTTTATTTTTATGTTTATTTTTCTTTATTTTTTGAATCAATTTAATACTACCTTGAATATTTCAACTTGCTCTTATATTCATGTCATGATCTATCTATCTATCTATCTATCTATCTATCTATTTCGGTTTATTCACTTCTCTCCCCCTCTCTCTCTCTCTCTATATATATATATATATATCGGTTTCTTTCTTTCTTTCTTTTCACATTTATCTATCTATTTCGGTCTATTCACCTCTCTCTCACCTTCCCCTTCTCTCTCTCGACCTCCCTCCCTCCCTCTCTCAATATATATATATATATAATATATATATATATCGGTCTCTTTCTTTCTTTCTTTCTTTCTTTCTTTCACCTCTCTCTCCCTATCTAATTCATTCTTTTCACTTCTCTCTATCTCTATCTCTCTCTCTCTCTCTCTCTCTATATATATATATATATATATATATATATATATATATATATATATCTTAGACAAGTGCACAGTTGGGCAACTTACATAAAGTGATGATGCCTTGACTGCAGTCCAAACGAGTCTGTGCCAATAAGAATAAAAAAAAAATGGAACCAGTTTTAATGCGTTTTGAACGTAAAGTTTAATGAAACACTGGGCAGTACCAGTGCTGCACCTTCCATACCCATCAGAATTTTCTCTGTCCGATTTTTTCTTGTTTTTGAAACTGAATATTTTTCTCACGACCCTCACCATCAGATGCAGCTGAGTGTCATACCCGTGTCCCTCCTTTTTGGGGTTGTCTTAACTCTCAGCAGGGGATACAGTCGGTGTGATCTAAGACAGATCTGACAGAGACAGTTGAATGATACAACGTGTTGGTGGGGGAACAAAAACTGAGAGATGTGAAAAGGATATAAACTCGATAATAATGAAAATGATGTTCACACAATACACAAGATCACTCGGTCAACACTCACTGTTGACTGAGCGCCCCATGGAAGTTTATCTGCACACGCTTACGCAGTAAAGTCCCCTTGAGTGAAGATTGTCCCAAAAGGCGTGGCTAGTGTGCTTAATCCTTCTTCCGCACCAAGCGAAACAGTTATTATATGTGGGATGACTGCCACAAAAGATTGGTTCGTCATACACTCTCGTAAGCTGGTTAGTTCAAACCTTGCCGGGCACTACTCTGTTGTAGATATCTACTCAAGTTAATCAAGTCTGACACAAGGCTACAGATGGGAAGATCGAAATCACCTCGGTAGTAATGGGGACGAGATTGTTTGTTATTAATTATTTTCCTAAGAGATTATGATACTCATACTTACATTGATATTTATGCGCGGCGATTCGATTTCTAATCGTGGACGAAGCTGTTTGTATATCACTTTGTGCTAATGCCCTTGAGAAAGGCACGGATCAATCTATTTTTCCCCGTTTATGGGTAAATTGTAGGGCTGACAGGGTTCTCTACGTTTAGTTAAATAACCATTCTAGGAGAAAGAAAACTCTGTTTTCAAATCAGCTTTACTCCTCTTAGAAATTGACATTATGTTACATCGTGTTTGTGGCAGAGGGGTTGGGTAAATGTATACAGAAGTTATTTCAAAATTCGGCAAAATAATAACGGATGAAAAAAAAAAACATTAAAAAATTAAAAAACAAAACATTCATGATAAAGTATTGTTATGACATTGTCATGTGACCGAAGAAGAATCGTTTCTTATTAAATTATTTTCTGAACTGTAGATCTATCTATCTATCTATCTCTCTATCTATTTTTTATTTATCCGAGGCTTTTTACTTTAGCACTAAAAATAAGACTTTATGGTTTCATCATTATAATCTTTATTCTTGCGATTTCAGACCATTTTAAAGCACCAATTGTTTGTTTCCGAAATTGACTGCCGGTTACTATATGTGAAAAGCGAAACCGCGAATAAAGTTGCAGGTGGAAGCATTGTGTGACTAAAATTAGCTAGAATACTGAAGTAGGTAACGGTATATTGTGATCCTTTGCAGTCATTTGTCTTGAAACATTGCACTTGCAGTGAGTGGCTGGGAATAATAATCCTATCGTAATAAATCGAAATAAGGAAAACACCAGACCTTGCTCGAGATCGGAACGTGAAATTTTGGACTGTTCTCCCAATCTTAGAATAGTTTCAAGATTGAAGGAATTGGTAATTCGATTGACTGATTGATGGACCGATTTTAACGGGATGTTAATTCGTTTAGGGTCATTTTATGCCGAGAGGTTAGGGAATCATGTTTATTGTATGTTCATATTTACAATTTTTGTGTAACTGTTTCTTAAGCCTCCAGTTCGTATACAGTTCAGTGTTATATCCAGATGGTGCTTGTGGTGTAATGATTATCATCGTAGGGAAATGGACTTGGTGACCTGAGTTCAAATCCTGGACGAGGCTGTCTGCATTTCACATAGCGCTAATATCCTTTTGGAAAGGTATTCCAATTATTGTCCTTCCACCTATAGGTAAATAGTGACACAGACTGGGTTTTTTAACCTTGGTATGACAACCGGTCTTGGAGAAGGAAAGTTCTGAATTCAAACCCGCTAAACTTTGCTTGAAAAAAGTGACCTTTTGTCACATCCTGCTTGGTTGAAGGTTGGGATATATATATATATATATATATATATATGTATATATATGCAACCGGGACACTTAGTTTTTTGAGGGAACAGAGTGATTGTCTAATTTACAGCAATGCTGGGGTCTACGAACATAAGAAGAGGAGTGTTGGAGGTTCAATGAGACTTGCTGTCACTTAATCTCTTGTGAAACCGTCGAACTCCTCCCACCCCCCAAAAAGAAAAAAAAAACAACAAAATAAACAAACCAAAAAATACCATAACAATTCAACAACGAAAGATATTACGTACTTTTTTTTAATCACAATTTTAATCTATGAATATTTTTGAATTTAAGATGTAAAATAAACTTGAACAATGTATAGAAATTAAATCTAAAAAAGGAAAAATAAAATTATAACGGTTTAATCAAAGTAATTAAGAAAAAATAGCACATTTTAAAAGCAGGGTATGGGCGTGGCCAAGAAGTTACGGCAATCCAATCACGTCACAACCCAATGTGGTTGATTGACAGAAGCCTGCCTCATGAGTTCTCTACTGTCATTGGCTGTTGTGTCTATCAATTAAAGCGGATAACTTCGCATATTTTCGGTATTGGTCGTCGATCTTAATATTTCTCTCTTTTTTTTCTTCTTCTTTTTGAAACTTTGTCATTGTTTGAATTTTCTGCCGTCACCTTAAGCACCGCCCATCATTTTTTTCTTCTGTTTTTCTTTATTCTAAAAATATCTTGGTACTGCCCAACTTTACCCGAATATTTAAGAGCCACCCCTTTTAAGCATACACGTGCTCGCACACGCCAAAGAAGGCGGACACACGCCTTGATATACACGCACTTGCTACTACTGGAAAGAATACAAATATTTAAGAATGAGAAATTAAATGCTAAAATTTAATTACAAATAATCTTGATTGCAAATTAATAATCTAGAGAGAGAAAGTGACTAATGCATGCAAATGTTGAAAAAAATAGAAAGAAAGAAAGAAAGGAAAGGAAAGGAAAGGAAAGGAAAGAAAGAAAGAAAGAAATAATGAAAAAAGAAAAAGAAAGATAGAAAAAATAGGAAAAATAAAAAGTAACGAATGATTAAATAGATAAATAAATAAAACGAAAGAAAAAGGAAAGAAAAAAGAAGGAAAATGAAAAAAAGAAAGAAAGAAATAAAGAAAGACGAAAGAAGAAAGAAAAGTAAAAAGTAATAAATGAATAGATAAATAAATAGAAAGAAAGAAAGAAAGATGAAAAAAGAAAGAAAAGTAAAAAGTAATAAATGAATAGATAAATAAATAGAAAGAAAGAAAGAAAGAAAGAAAGATGAAAAAAGAAAGAAAAGTAAAAAGTAATAAATGAATAGATAAATAAATAGAAAGAAAGAAAGAAAGAAAGAAAGATGAAAAAAGAAAGAAAAGTAAAAAGTAATAAATGAATAGATAAATAAATAGAAAGAAAGAAAGAAAGAAAGGTGAAAAAAGAAAGAAAAGTAAAAAGTAATAAATGAATAGATAAATAGAAAGAAAGAAAGAAAGAAAGAAAGAAAGATGAAAGAAGAAAGAAAAGTAAAAAGTAATAAATGAATAGATAAATAAATAGAAAGAAAGAAAGAAAGAAAGAAAGAAAGAAAACCAGACGGACATGCAGAAACATGCAGATATATATTGTAAATTAAGTAGGCTTATGTAATAGCCGAGTAGGACACGTTAATTTTCTTTTTATTTGTATGTTCAGGCCAGGTGTCAGGCAGCTACCACTTGGGACCAAGTGACAACAAACCCCCTCGTACTTCTAACACTCTCCTACTTTAATTCTGTCGACTATGTTACATATCCGCTCAAGAAGTGTTTGGTGGTTGTCGCTGGAGGTCAAGAGACAGCAAGCCTCTTCAAACCTTCATTACCATGCCGACAGGACCTAGACGAATACGCTGACTGCATTCAATGCAGTGAGGGGAGAGAACCCCCCACACACACACACCAAGAAGGATGTCCTAGGTATGACACTACACTACATTTGGCTTGAGACTTTATTTCTGGTGAGTCAGGAGTCACTCCTTTACTGCCATTACTCCCTAGTCCACTCTAACACAGGGTGGTAACACATGTTAGGGTTCTATGCATGAGTCAAATAAATAATTTTTGAAAAATTATTAGCATTTGATAAGAATACTTCAAATTATATAATTCTGAGTAAATCTTTCATATTAAGAATAGGTTTGGTTTCTTTGTGTAATGGCGTATCAACCATTGTAGGTTATTCAATGCCAAAGCTACTCTCCTAGAAGAACAGTAGTGGTACTATTGAACCCATAACTGGGAGGATAAGGGGGTTCATAACTTTCCCAAGCGTATTTGCCCGAAAGTGAACGTAATAGCGCGACTGGAGTTCGAACTCGCTTACCCAGTCCATCGCTTTAACCATTACACCATGATGACACGCCCAAGAACAGGTACTTGAAATTATAATTGTTTACAAAGAATTATTATTATTATTATTATTATTATCATGATTATTATTCCTTGAGAGTTTTCCATACCAGCGTAAGCTGATAGCCTTCCACTGGAGTTTGAGTGACAACAAGTCTCCTCAAGTCTCCAGGACTCTTCTCAGTATCCTGGCTGATCTAAAAAATGCAGTAGTTTGTATGGTCTCCACCCGTCCTCTTATTTCCAAGTCGCCCTGTCCCTTTATTAATCCTTTAATGACTGTACCAAGACCACCAATTACAATTGGTATAAGCGTCACTTTCATGTTCCACATTTTTTTCCATTCCCTAAAAAGATCGATGTATTTATCCTTCTTTTCACTTTCTTTCAATTTTACACTGTGGTCAGCCAGGACAGTAAAGTCTACAATTTTGCAAGTTCTCTTTTTTTGTTGATTATTATAAGGTCTGGTCGTCTAGTCGAGATTTGTTATTATTATTACTATTTTGTTAGTTACTATAAGCTATTATAACTGTGAAAATTATTAGTATTACATAAAAATACTTGAAACCATATAACTGTTAATTGTTAATATTCAGAAGCTTTACTTGAAACTGTAAATGTTTATGAATAATCATAATTAGTTTCTTTAAACCTGGTAATTGTTTACGCTCCCCACACATACACCCACACACTCATACCATCATCCCCTGCGCATATATACATCTCCTACACACAGAACCTTTCACCCACCGAAGACTGACCCCAGCATTAAAAAACATAACAAGAGTGGACATTCAGTGTTATTTTAGCTTCGTGAATATTCCAGCAAATATGAACGCCTTCGTCACTTCCTCGTCGAGGACCAGGCATTTTTTTTCGTCTAATTTGGTTGTGATTATTTCAGGAGATAAAATGACTGCAGGTCTCTTTCACACAATGCTCTTTGACACTCTCCTTCCGTTAGTATTACACCAGTCGTATCTGGTTAACAAAAATTAATATTTTCTGTTTGTTTATGGCTGTAGAATACACCGACAGCATCTTTGCAGAAGAGGAAGACCCCATTAATCAACGAGTGTCCACGATACGATTAAACCATTTGATGTCGAGGCTCCAGCCTAGGAGATTTAGAGAATGTGGAGTACCCCTTCATAACCATTGCTCCCAGGTCCACTTTGGCCCGAGGTGATGGCACCTGATAGGGTCTTCTCAATGGATCAAATAGAACTGTTTGACATCTAAACTGTGTGCAAACAAATGACATGCTAAACTGAATTGTTTGAAATAGAACTGTTTGATCATTTAACTGTGTGTAAACAAATGACTGATGTTTAAAGTGAATTGTTCGTGATAATTAGCAGTACTAGAAACATTTTAAATGTCTGCAAAGAAATGAGTTATTTTGAATAGAATTATTAATGTTAAAAAGCAATACTTAAAACTCTTTAACTGTGTGCCTAAATTGAATTATTGGTATTACATAACAATACTTGGAACTATTTGACAGTGTGCAAATGAATGAATACTGTTGAATTGAATAATTAGTGTTAGATAGTAATACTTGTAACCACTTCACTGTCTGCAAGCAAATCCTATTTACCGAACCCCTCTGCTCAGGCAGGATATGACGCAAGGTCAATTCTTAAGCGGAGTTTCACAGGTTTGAATTCAGAGTTTTCCTTCTCCTAGACTAGTTGCCTAACCAAGGCTGAAGAACCTAGTCTGCCCTACTATTTACCCATAGCCGCAGGGAGAATAATTGGATTCATAACTTTCCCAAGGGTATTAGTGCTATGTGAAATGCAATCAGTCTCGTCCAGGATTTGAACTCGAGTCGTCGTGTCCACTTCCTACGACGATAAACATTACACCACAGGCACCTCCGCCAAGCAAATGATTAATATCGATAAGAATTATTAGTATTAGATAGCAATAATTAAAACCATTTAACTGTGTAGAAACAACAGCAGTACTAGTGTTCAAGTAAATTAGTCCTCTTTTAAAAATGAAATTATTGACGAACTAATTTTATATATCATTTAAATGTGTGCAAAAAATGACTGATGTCAAATTTTTACCGTTACGTAGCAATACTTGAAACCATTTAACTGTGTGCAAAATATGAGCACAGGCTTGTTAAAAAGTGTTATCACCAAAATGTGTTTACAAATATATGATTAACAGCATTTAACACTAAATAGCCAACAATGGTTGATCCTATTTACCCAACCCCTCCGCTCGGGCAGGATATGACACAAGGTCAATTTTTAAGCGGAGTTTAACAGGTTTGAATTCAGAGTTTTCCCTCTCCTAGACTAGTTGCCTCACCAAGGCTGAAGAACCCAGTCTACCCTACTATTTACCCATAGCTGTAAACAAATCAGTTTAGCATAAGTACACAGTTTGAATGTCAAAAACAGTTCTATTCCAAACTATTCAATTTAGCATAAGTACACAGGTTCAATATCAAAAACCATTCTATTTCCAATAATTCAGTTTAGCATAAGTACGCAGTTTAAATTTCAAAATAGTTCTGTTTCAAGCAATTCAGTTTAGTATAATTTCACAGTTTAAATGTGAAAACAGTCCCATCTCAAACAATTCAGTTTAATACAAGCACACAGTTTTGTTCTATTTGACCCACCGATAGGACCCTATCAGGTGCTACCACTCCAGGCCAGAGTGGACATGGGAGCAATGGTCATAAAGGTGTGCTTCACATTAACCAAAGCTCCAGCATCACTGAAGCCTCACCATCAAATTGTTTTGTGTCATATCAAGACACTCGTTGGGATAGTCTTACTCCCCTGCAGAGATGCCGTCGGTGTATTCTACAGCCCCAGCCAACTCGGCAACGATGTAACTGAGATGAAACGGTTAATCTCTTAATAAACGAATCAACAAACTGGCACAAACGGAATAAATATTAAGCATAACTGGGTAAGAAAAGCAATCCACTGGATATATCCTCGAAAATGAGACAGGTAAGATTCTGAAGGACTCTGATTTTCAAACAGATCCTCAAATTTAGGTTAGAAGAGAAGATCTCGTGTCAATTAATCAAGCAGAACTTGTTATCTCGTGGATTTTTTCATTCCAGTGGACCATAGAGTGGAAATAAAAGAAAGCGAAAAGACAGATAAATACCTGGATCTTGCCAGAGAACTGAAAAGCTGTGGAATATGAAGGTGATAGTGAGAGCAGTTACAGTTGGTACGTTTGGAATGATCTCCATGAACAGTGCAAAAGAGACTGGGGGGAAATGGAGTTTATTCAGATCACAGCACTGTTAAAATTAGCTAGTATACTTAGAAAAGTCTTAAAGACCTGAGTATGCTTCTTGTTTCTTCTGTGAAAAACTAAATGATAAAACTGGGATTAAATACTCGCATAGAGTGAAGAAATAATAATGATAATGATAGAGAATGAGACCCATAAAATTCTCAGGAATTTTGTGATATAGACAGATAACCAAATCCTAAAGACCAGACCAAGTGTTATCTAACAAAAAATAAAATTGAATTAAATAGAATAGATAAATAAATAAACGAATAAAGATTTTTACCATCTTGTGGATTTTGACGTTCCAGAAAACTACAGAGCGAAAATAAAAGAAAGCAAAAACATAAGTAAATACTTGAACCTTGCCAGAGAACTCAAAAAAAAAAAAAAGAAAAGAAAAGAAAAACTGTTGAAAATGAGGGTAAATGTAGTTACTGTACTCGGGACGGTACCCCAGAACCAGAAGGGACTGGTGGAATTGACCATCGGTGGGAGAATCGAAACTATTTCGATTACAGCTGAAATACTCAGAAGAGTCCAGGAGACGTAAGGAGACACGCTGTCACTTAGGCTCCTGTGAAAGCCCAACAACTAACGCTGGTGTGAAAAACTCGCAAGGAGTGAACTGTGGACTTTGCTCTCCCGGTAGACCACAGAGTAAAAAAGTGAAAAAAAAGATAAGTTCCTCGACCTTGCTAAGGAATTGAAAAAACCGTGAAGCATGAAAGTGACGGTGTTACTAAATGTAATTGGTGCTCTTGGTACAGTTCCCAAAGGATTGATAGAAGGACTGGGGAACTTGGAAATAAGAGGAGCGGAGACCATCCAAACTACTGCATTAATGAGATCGGCCAGAATATTGAGAAGAGTCCTGGAGACCGGAGGAGACGTGCTGTTACTCAGACTCCAGTGAAGGACCACCAGCTAATGCTGCTGTTAAAAACTCACAAGGTATGTAATAAAATGATAATAACAATAATAATATAAGAAAGCTAAAAGAAAGATAAGTACCTGGACCTTGCTAGGGAATTGAAAAAAAAACAAACAGTGGAACATGAAAGTGACAGTGATACCAATTGTAATTGGTACTCTCGGTACAATTACCAAAGGATTAATAAAAGGACTGGAAAACTTGGATATAAGAAGACGAGTAGAGACCATACAAACTACTGCATTACCGAGATCGGCTAGAATACCGAGAAGAATCCTGGAGACCTGAGTAGACTTGCTATCACTCAAACCTAATTAGACAAAAAAATACCGGGACCTCAACGAGAAAGTGACAAAGGCATTCAAATTTGCTGGAATATTCACAAAGCTAAAGTTACACTGAATGGCCACTCTTATGTTTTTTAATGCTGGGGTCAGTCTTCGGTGGGTGAGAGGTTGTGTGTGTAGGAGGTGTATATATGTGCAGGGGGTGATGGTATGATTGTGTGGGTGTATGTGTGTGTGTGGGGGGCGTAAATAATTACCAGGTTTAAAGTGACTTATAATGATTATTTGTAAACAATTACAGTTTCAAGTAAAGCTTCTGAATATTAACAATGAGTACACAGTTATATGGTTTCAAGTATTCCTATTCAATACTAATAATTTTCACAGTTATATGGCTTATAGTAACTAACAAAATAGTAATGATAATATTAAATCTCGGCCAGTCGATTAGAACTTATAATAATCAACAAAAAAAGAGAACTTGCAAAATTGTGGCCTTTGTTGGGACAACAAAGGCCACAATTTTGCAAGTTCTCCACAATTTTGCAAGTTCTCTTTTTTTGCTGACCACAGTGTAAAATTGAAAGAAAGTGAAAAGAAGGATAAATACATTGACCTTTCTTGGGAATTGAAAAAAATGTGGAACATGAAAATGACGCTTATAGCAATCGTAATTGGTGCTCTTGGTACAGTCACCAAAGGATTAATAAAGGGACAGGGGGACTTGAAAATAAGTGGACGAGTGAAGACCATACAAACTACTGCATTTTTGAGATCGGCCAGGATACTGAGAAGAGTCCTGGAGACTTGAGGAGACTTGCTATCACTCAAACTCCAGGATAAATCTATCAGCTTACGCTGGTGTGAAAAACTGTCGAAAGAGTAAAATAATAATAATAATAATAATAATAATAATAAAAATAATATAAGCGTAAGTGTGGGTATCTATATATGCAATATGTATCTATCGGGTTTAAAATGTAAATAAAAGGGGCAACATATAATCTACTCAAAATTTAATTTTAGAATATGAAAGAAAAATGTTTGCCATTTTGTTTTGTTATTGGTATCACTTTGCTTGAAAGATTATTTCATCAAAATTCTTGTCCTCATGAACTCTAAATTCTTGAAACCTCACTCAAAAGTTATGCAGTGCTTGCCAAGTCATTATTTCTGGTTTGGATTTATCCGACTTCCAACCTTGATTTGACACAAAGTCATTTTAATTTGGTGTTGGGAGTGGGGATTCACGAATCGAGACATGTTTAGCCGCCATAAAAAATGCTTGGTTCCCTCGACATTCTCCTTTTGGGGCGCCTCAAGTGCCCAGTGATAAACCCAGCCCAGTAAAGCAAGTATTGCCTGGGGGGGGGGGAGAAGGCCCCCAGAGACGTGGTGATTAACCTGTACAAACGCCAGATGGGCCATGAACAGGTTCGGAAAGTATGATATTTATCCAAGCCCCCACCTCGCTGGATTTGACACAAGGTCATTTTTATTGTTGAGAATCACGCACCAATCGAGACTCACATCCTTCATTTACAAAAATAACCCCTTGAACCTGTTGGTATTCCCTTTTTGGAATGCCTCAGGCACCAAGCGTTAAACTTAGCCCTGAAAACAGGTATTGCCTGGGGAGGCCACCCCCTGGGAAAAGGCTGTCTCGCAAATGTCAAATAAACGTAACTGCAAATTTATCACGAATAAAATCTTTATGTTCGTCAATGATCTGCAACCCACATTAAAGAAATGAGAGCTTGAGTATCTTCAGGGGAAGTAATCACATGAGCATAGAACAAGTTTTCTACAACATAACATTATTTTCCCCTCACATAGTTACCATTTATTGTGTAATATAATTAGAGATTCCGGTTGATTGTTTTAATGATAAATTCGCTAGATTTAGAGGTCAACCACAGGACGGTGGAAAAGGAGGGACATATATGAGAAAGAGATTCGATGTAGTCACAGAGAGAGAGAGAGAGAGAGAGAGAGAAAGAAATGGGGAGGTAAGCGGGTGGGGTCCCCAAGTCTAGGTTGGGATAGCAGCGGACACCCAAGTTGAAAATAGACATGTATCAATAGCAAATCGGCCGCTGGCAGTGATTGGCTGAAAGAAGCTAAAAAAAAGAGCCGTGAGAGTGGATGTATGATAGAAAACAGGAAAAGGAAAAGTTAGATCCAGATGTGGAGATGTACTGATACCAATTGTAGTTGGTGTTCTTGGAATAGTCACCAAAGGCTTGGCGAGAAAGGTTGGAGGAACCGGAAGTCAAAAAAAGAATCGAGACCATCGAGACCATAGCATTGCTAAGATCGGCTCCTTCTTTTGACCATACCCCGCTTTGATATCTTCAAGGCCCCACTTAACACTTCTTTTGCTTCTCCGGCAGTGGGTACTCAACCGGAGGCCCGCTTTAGGTAGCTCTGTAGGAAGCTGCCCAAGTTGAGAACTACTCAAGACTCACACTGACAGACTACCACTCTCTGTGGGGATCTACATATATCATTTCAAAACACTCACACATTTCCACTTAATCACGAGACTGCTTCCGCTTTTTTTTCCCACAGGTGCGTCCTGTGCAGAGAATCTCTGATTGACGGTTAGGTCAAGGGTCAATATGCAACAAAGAGTGATTTATTTCGTGGGATATTTTGGGAAGGGCGCTCAAGTTTATACTGGGTGATTATTCACGTAGCGAGATTGTATTGATTTTGTGATTTATAAATTTATTTCCTCTATTGTTATTCTTTGCAAGTTTTTCACATCAGCGATGGCTGGTAATC